>CAJVPU010000163.1:0-22221 GCA_910591775.1 Dentiscutata heterogama | reverse complement strand
AAACTTCGTCTATACTCTAATAAAAAGTTCCCCAGACCAAAGAGGTCACCTTAATACCAAAAAAAAAAAAAAAAAAATAGTTTTTATTATACAGATCAAGCTGAAATCACAAACTTAATCTAATCGAATCGACCAAAAAATCATTCAGCCAATTTTTATCAGATGTTTCTAGAATTATGAAAATAGTAGTAACTAGAAATTATGCATGCGTGTGGTTTAATCGCCTAGTTCAATTATCGCTATTTGCAAATTAATGTGACTTTTGATAAAATTTGTAGATCGCTATACACTTGATTGTTCAATTGTAATTGATTGCAATCAATTATACACAATTGTATGTTAAGTTCTATAATTTTTATTTGAATTTTATAAATCTATAGAATTCAAATAAAAAAAAGTTTATCAAATTTGATCAGTTGGTTGCTGAGATATCATTGCACAAAATTTTTTTTTAAAAAAAATTGTTTAGAAACTGTACCAAATTTTTCCTAAAACTTTGAGCAAACAAATTCCAGCAACCACCTAATCAAATCTGATGAATTTTTTATTTAAATTATATATATTCATAGAATTCAAATAAAAAAAAATTCATTGAATTTGATCAGGTAGTAGCTAAAATATCTTCATTCAAAGTTTTTAAACACAAAAAATCATTAACCATAGCTAGGGTTGTTAAAGCATACCTGACAACATACTTTACATGGTAAATTATATGTAATTTACATAGTTCATATGTAAGTTACTAAAGCTGGCCAAATAATATGACAATTTTTACCAGAATTTACATCAACTTGACCTAGACTTAATGATTAAACAAATAATCAATTAAGTAGCTAAATAATTAACCCACATTGCTATTACCCATGGTGTCATTTCTTTAATAATATTTATAATTGCTATTATTTTTTACAAAAATCTTGAATAAATAAATTTTCATATTTAACTTTATTGTTATATTTAAAACACCCATAATAGTAATAGTAATAGTATATTTTAAATTTAGCATTTATTAAATAATTTTTTTTTTTTTTTAGTGTTAAGGTAACCTCTATAGCCAGAGACTTTTTATTAGATTATTAACTTCAGGTTATACAATTACAATGAGGGTATATCAAGCCACATGTGTACTTTTGGTACCTAATTTAAATAGTTCGCCTGAGTTCTATACTAGCTACCATACTTGCAATCTAACTAGAAGATTATCTATTTAAGCTCTCTGGTTATTTACTAATGAGAGTATAACTAGCCATATCTGCAACTTTTGGTTACCTATTTAAATAGTCTGCTCTAGGTTCTACACTAGCCACTATATCTGTATCCCAACTATAGGGAATGCCTATTTAAACCCTCTGGTTACAACTACTATCCATTTCTAATCTAACCAAGGTGTAACTTACTATTCTTTTATATGTAGGTTTTGCAATATCTATAGATTTTGCACCTACTTATAGGACTTACTAACTATTTCTGGCTAATCTATCTATGAGGTAAATCTAACAGAGTAGTCCATGTCCCACACATGTTTTTACCTATATATTCAGTAATTTCTTTCTAACTAGTACTTGTTGTGTTGCCATCACCAAGTTCATATATCAAGCTATTTTTTAAGATACTGCTATAACTCAATCTGTGTCTCAAGCCACAACCTTTCTAATTAGTTTTCCATTATGTATTTCTTGTCCTTGTAAAGTTCACACAACCCCAGTACTCATATTCAAACTTTTCTTCTTTCTCAAATTCTTTACCAGTCTTTTCCTTACTTCTAGCCAACAACTGTAAGGGTTGGTCTGTCTAGGCTTTATATATCTCACAGTCTCTCTCTACTTAGTATATGCTTCTAGAATACATATCTTTTTCCTCCAGTTTGGCAACCTGATGGTTCAGCTAATGTGTTTCTCACTAAAGAACCTAGTCACTTGGTTCTCTGATTTTAGTTTCTAGTTCCAAATTCAGTCTTTCTGTAGCACTATTAAAAGTTATACTGCCTCCTAACTTGAATCTTGCCAAATGGGTTTCAGTTATTCTTGTTTCTTGGATTTATTGTGCTGAAGCTCCCATTCTAGATGGCATGACCAAGATTACAAATTAGGATCTAACTAAAAATGATAGTTATTAACTATATTACAAGGCTATTTTTTAAAAGCATTATTCTTGGAATTTGAACTCTAGACCTGCTGTTTGGGGATGAGACAACTCCACCACTTCACTAAGTCATCACACTCCTGCATTTATTGAATAATTATTATTATACTTAACTAAATAATTAATATTAAATAATATATTTGTCAATATATAAAAATATAAACATAGATAATTTTTAATTATATTCTTTTAGCACTATCATATATTTTTTAACAGCATTCAAATATTTTGTTTTTATTTTTTTATTTTTTTTATTTTTATTTTTTTTGGTGACTCTGCCTTTATTAACTAAGAAAGACATAACTATATATTACAATTTAATCTATACTACTAGTATATATTAAAGTATTCTATTTCTGATAAAGACTCACTTGACCTCTAGTAAGGCCAAGGTGTAATTTGCCGCAACAGCTTTTTATCTTCTTTCATGTCTCTTAACTACTTGAGAAAGATAACTAAATATCAATAGTTGGTAGCTGCTAGCCATATCGGAATTATGTTTACTTTGTACTTTCTATATATAGCTTTGGTTTAAAAATAGATAACTATACTAGTTTAATGTAGTTGGTTATAAATCTTTCTATTATATTTTCTGCCACCTTGTATATGCTTGCTCTCTTCTTAGCTTCTTCTTTTACTTTTTCTTTCATTCTAATATTAGAATAATGTGTTTTGGAGTTTTTTGTTTTATGTTTCTTGTTTTTCTTGTTTGTTTTTTCTGAGCATGCTTTCTCTTCTTTTCTTTTTCTTTTCTTTTGTTGTGGTGAGATCTGGTTTTACTTTTCTTATTTGTTAAATACTTCACATCTGAAGTACTATATCTGCTTAAAGAAGACTTTCCAAAATAGCTTCACTAAAAGGATCTTGATTGTATATAGGCTTTCTTTTGAATGCTGAGCTTGATTGTAATTTGCTAGCTTGTTTTAATATTTTGTTTTTATAGTATTTTTGTTTTTTTTTTTGTTTTTTAACAATATCTAACTTTATATATTCCTTTAGTATTATCCACCTTTTATAGCTATCTGATAGTATTTAAATATCTTGTTTTCTTTTATTTTTTTGCAATATTTAATATTTAATATTTGTGCATTAAGTATAGCATATATTAATGCATTATGCTTAGTTAATTATTATAGTTTTTAATCTAATTATATTATATTTATTTATATTATACAGTATTTATATAAAAAAGAATTCATATTAGAATTATTTCTTTTTATCAATTCTATTTTATCCAAATCTTTATTATTTATAAACTCTGGTGTATTTGATTTTAAATTATAATTACTTTAATCAAATAATCCTTTTAATTTAATTTATTTACTGTAAGTAGCCAGTTTATTAAATATAAAGCCTAAAGATTCTAATATATATACAGTAGTCTATTATATTATTATAGATACTTTTAAAAAATTTATACAGAGCTAAATATACAAGATATTAAGCTAAAAATTAAATTATAAATTTTTCAAATCAATTCAATCAACTCTTTTTAATGATCCCTTGTACCAAATTTTTAATAACCAAAATTTCAAAAAAATCTGTTGTTAGAAATATAAGAAGAAAGACAGTTATCTAATAAGTTGGCACCAGTTATTTAGAGATAGTTCTTATATGTAACCTGCTAACTAGCTCAGAGTTTATCACTTACTGCAAGAGCAGCACTTGACATTTAGAGGTAGTTCTTATACACTACCTGCTAACAAGTTTAGAGTTTATCACTCACTGCAGCAAAAGCCTTCTGTACTTCACTCTTTCTCTAGTTAGAGTAGATACTCTTTTTTACAGAAAAATAAACACTCTTTAAGAAATAGTACAAGAGACTCCTGCTTTTTACTTTTCTTTGCTTCCCTGCTGGTCTTTCAAAATTTTCATCAAAAAGTAGGCAATTTGGTTTACCCTCTTCAAAAGATCAGTATTGTTTACTTTTCCTAATTTAGATATACTTAGTAGATACAACCACATATTATGTTTGTTTACAGATACAGTGCTACCTTACAGGTTGGATCGAAGTCAGATTGAAACCTGATAGTTAAAGAGATTTCTGAAGATAGTGGGTCAGTCAAAAAGAGAAATATACATTAAGATGATATTTTACAAGAGAGATATACAATTGTTGCAGTTGTTATAAAATTTTTATCTGCCTAGCATGGGTTATAATAGTGTATTGTTACAGACTCTTCTTTTCTGTTTCTTTTAGTTAAGTCTTTACTATCTTTTAGTCTTTTATCCTTTTTAGTTTAGTTTAGTTTATGCTAGACTAGCCTTTTTGTCCATCATGTGGTTTTTTTTTCTTTCTTGTTTTTCTTACTCTTTTTTTTTTTCTCTATTTTTTTTGTTTTTCTTTTTAGTATTTTCATTTTCTTGATATGTTCTTTTTTTTTAAATCTCCTTTTCCTTTATTGTCCTATTATATTCCTTGTTAGTCAAAGGAATACAAAGGAGAGAAAAAGCTATTGTGGTGTAGCAATTAGCATAAGCCTCTAATTTTAGACTTCAGATTAGTGTGGTGGGTTACACTTGGGCACCTTTAAAGCAGCCAGGTGATGTCAGGTTTGCAAATTAAGAGTAAACAAGTATAGGTATTCAGTATTTTATATATTGATATTATACTTAAAATCTTAATAAAATACTGGCAAACTACCTAAGTTTAAAAAAATAAATAAATAAAAATAAAAGTCAAAATAATATATTAAATTAAAAACTATTAATTATAATAAAAATAATATAAAAAATAAACATTTTATTAAATTTATTATTTAAAGCCTAATGCTATATGCCAGGTTAAAGACTATATGAATATTAAATTATTTATTTAATAATATTAAAGCCTAATAATATATACCAAATTAAAGAAAATATAAAAAATAAAAATTATATTATATTTATTGTTTATAATGTTAAAGCTCGGGCTATATACCAGATTAAAGACTATATAAAAATTAATATAATATTAAAAGTTTAGGATCAAATTTGATATAAGGGACCCTACTAATAAAATTGATTAGAATAATATTTTAATATTACTCTTTTCTGTAAATTTGCAAATCATTAGTAAAATAAGAAAACAAACAAATAAACAACAAAGCTATCCAGAATATCTTTAATATATCTGCATATATAGAATCTATTAGGACAAATTGGTCACACTAGATCGAGAAAGCATTATAGTACTGCAAGCAAAGTGCAAAGAAAGCATAAAAACAAAAAAAGCCTTACCACACCATCTAGTGCTCCCTTGAAGCCACTCTTTAACATGTCACAACAAATGTCGTATTTACAATTATTTTCTAAAAAACTTTTTGGCACCACAACACCCAATGAAGACTCAATTGACCCAGAAAATCCTCTACAACCTACAACACAACCACTTCAGACTACACCACCCACTGCAAAATGAAATACTAGCAGCAAAATCACCTACTATACTCTTACCACACCCCATACATCAAACCAAAAAGTAGGTATTCTGGTTTACCCCAGTCTGCAGATCACATAGAATCACATAATACACAGATAACATCATCGCCTCTGGACATCAACACAACAAACCCAAAACAAGTTGGCCCTGACCCCACACTCCAGATTTAATAGAAATATTTCCATAGCTAGAGCAAAACAAACAAAACATAATAAACCCAGACCACCAAATAGAATGAGTACTACAACAAATGGATATAGACTCACAACAACAAAACACAACAATGCCGACTCACTTCAATGACCAAAGTAAAGCCTTGATAACCCCAGAAAACCCAGACATATAGTTAGGCAGCAAGCAAAGCCCCACCCCATCGATCAACTATACAAACAAAACCATCCCTGTTATAGAACCAGTATATACTACATGCACTAGCACAAAGAAATAAGCCCTTCAACTCAGCTGAGTGGGACAACAACAAAATTATAGAAGCCATCTAAGATAAAAAAAAGATAACAGAATTTCTCCAACACAAGGCCAACTCACAACTTATCTTGTACAACTTATCTGCAACAATTAACTCTAAATTTAAATACTATAATATAGCCTTCTTCAAATCATTTACATCAGATAAGCAAGCAATATTACAACACCAAAGAGAGTTTGAAGCACTTTTCAATATGGCTTTAGAAAAATACAAGAGATACTATGAAACTCGCTTCATAAACAAGAACAATAAAAACTAGATTATGCAGAGACTCAAGCAGAAGATTGCTATTGACTATATTACAAATATTGATTTTATTAAAACAAACATCTATAACATCACTTGTAAAGTCTTCTACTATGCAAACTTTGCTCGTATTGACCTTCTAACCAGCTTTGAAGATACAAGACGTATTATTAGGGATATTTTGGCTAAAAGACTTCAACCTCTTCCATCATCAATTAAAGAAATACATACTAACATAATTGAAATACTACCATTTAAATTGCCAATACAAAATTGAGATCATACTAAAGCTATAGTGACATCGCTCTGAAAAATATACAAGTTTGAAACCCTACCAGAATTCTTCTTTCAAGAACAGCTACTGCAACTCCTCGAAGACCCTTCTGAACTACACTCTCTTGTTAAAAACCTATTCCAAATCACTGACCATGCAGCACTATCTCACTTTACTGAATATAGATGCAAACTTGCGGCCCTATATAAATTAAAAGAGAAAATACCACCCAGTTACTTTGATCTACCTGCACCCAAACCTACACTCCCCCAACTCCCCAACAACTACCTTACAATCTGAGAAGCTACTTCCTCAAAGATGCTGAAGAAATTAAGAAATACATTGATATTCCCCAGCCTCATTACGGATTTAAACACTTATCTAATGACTATATAGTTTAGAAACTAAAACTCCTAGCTGACCCCAAATCAGTAAAAACTCAAAACAACTACAGCTTTCCTGTTAAAGAGAAAATATCTGCAAAACAATTTTTAGCTAAAATAGAGCAACACTACAAGTTTATCTTACTGTTACCACTAGAATATATGACAGTTAATCCTACAGACAAACTGGTCCTACCAATCGACTACACTCAAATCAGTCAAATAAATCTGACTATACCAATTACCTCACCCAAAACTCTTGTAGATATAGCTAGAGAACTTAGAAAATACTACTACTTTGCACAGATCCCATCAAGCTGGATCAATATTAAAAACAAAGTCAGAAACAATAACAAACCTATAATCCCACAAAATCTGAAGGAACTAAAATCACAACTAACACACATTAACCTGACTCTAGTTCAACTAATCCCTATATAAGATCAAACAATAGTAACTGAAACAATAGAAAAGATTAAAGCACACTTCATCCTGAATACAATCCCCGAATAACTACTTCAACTCCCAGACTTATCTATTCCAGAATGGCCGGTGTTTGACAACTATGAACCCACCAACCCCTATAAATCAAATGACAAACAAACCACAAAAACCTCACCTACTACTACAACACAACCCACTAAACTCACACCAAAACCCACCACTATCTAAATACTCTATAAATAGTAACAATCCCTCTAGAAATGATTCTCTATCATTTACAAACACCTTAGCTACTACTACAACTACACTAAATATTCTAAATCACAATATACAGGGCCTTAACTAAGCACTAAAATTATAGCTTCTCCTTGAACACTGCAACTCTAACAAAATCAACATAGCCTTTTTTACTGAAACAAAACTTGCTGCATCTACTAACAACTTTATATCTCTTTCTAACCCCCTTTACAAGATTTATATAGCAAACTGCGATCAAGCTAACACAAACATTCATGAATCTAGTAAAGAAGTTGCAATTGTACTCAAACCTGATTTATAGCTCTATATATACAATATACACTCACTACCCAGCACCGCCTTTCTAATAGACTTTCACTTTCTATCTAATAATAAAATATGGCTAATAGCAGTATACCTCTCCTCATCAATCACACTATATATTCGCACTGCTTAACAACAACTGATTTTCTGGACCCAAGATGCCTGGTCACAAAATATAAACCTAATTATTGCTAAAGATTTCAACTATAATACCTATTAGAACAATTTCTACAAACACAACCTCTTCCTCCAACATCTTACCAACACAGAACTAATAAGCCTATTACAACTATACTATATTACTGAGCCTACCTGGAGTAGAAACAACTTGCATAGCCAAATTGATGATATATAGGTCAACTCTAAAATCGCACTCACCTTCTATACCCCTTAACTAACTAACTCTTTTACTATTACTAATAGCGATTATCAAGTACTCACAACCTTCTGGCAAACTACTCCAATCTACAAACAATCATGATAAAAAAAACAATACTGCAAAATCTACAATTATGACTGTATGACTCAGGAATTATGGGATGGCTTCGCCACCTTCATAACTACTTATTTAAGAGCTACTAGCTATTATCAAGACCAGAATATAAAAATTGAACAACTAAACAAAACCTTTAATAATTTTAACAATATAGTCAAACAGGCTGCAGATAAATTCATTTCACACATCTTTACTAGCTCACACATTTTCTACACACATTTACTCATAGCTAGCTCATTACCCCTTGCACTAAAACACATTAATCACATTTTGCTAATACTTACCTAGCCCACTCCCTTTCACTTATAGCATTTGACAGCCACAGTAAATAGTAAATGAACTTCTTAATAAAATAAATAAACTTACCCAAATTACTAGCCAAATGATAGCATCTCAAAACATGATCACACACAAATTCCCAAATACCAAAGATCAACTTTTACAATTACGAAAAACCCTCTACAGCACAACAAATACTGAAAAAAACAACCTAAAAAGAGAACAAATCCAAACCTTCATTAATAGATGCTATACCAACTTCCAAGAAAACACTTTTAAGATAATTAATAGTATCCTGCACAGAAACTATACTCCTGTAACCTTCTACAATATCCTAACACCTTCCTCTATTCTAACCCAACCCCAAGAAATCAAAAAAGCAACTATTTAGCACTTTTATAACTAGACCAAATTGAACCCTTATGATGATACACTATGGCATGAGTGGGAACAGTACTACAAACTAACCCCCAAAGTTACTAAAGACACATACTCTACACTCCTTGCACATATCAAAACAAGTGAATTCCAAAACACCATCACAGCAACCCCAAATAATAAAGCCACAGGGCCTTTAGCAATCTCTAACGAGATGTTAAAAAAACTTTCTTTCACAGCAATTACTATACTTACAAAAATCTTTAATGCATGCATATCACTTTAAACCATTCCTACCACTTGGCACAAAGGTCTTATTTGGCCCATATTAAAAAAAGTATATCACCTAGGAGATCTCTCAAAAACCTGCCCCATTACACTTATTAAACATATATGAAAAGTCTTCACAAAAATACTTATCACACAACTTAATTCGATTCTTTTACGGAATAATCTTCTTGACTCAGCAAACAACGTAGCACTTCTACTAACATCAATACTACAACTCATTCAACTTATCACTCACCTTCACAAAGATGCACACGTAAATAAGAAAGAGCTTTGAATATTATCACAAGATATGTCCAAAGCTTATGATACCATACATCTACCACTTCTTCAAAAAGCACTTCACAAACTCAGTATACCACCACAATTCATCAACCTAATAATAAATATCTTCAGCTTTCACCAAAACCAGATCATCATAACTCTTGGCAAAACACAATTCTACAATGTTAAAGATAGAATAGACCAAGGTGAAACAATCTTCTCTATACTCTGGTGAATATACTATAACCCCCTAATTTGCCGCTTCTTTAACTCAATACTCGGCTATACAATATTAGCCAATCTACCTAACTCTAACCAAAATCTTACCTCAATTACAACTGTAATCACCTACATAGGTGGCCCCCAATCATACATTACTTAAACAAATACTCAATATTGTTTCTTCCTTCTACCATATAACCAAGATTATAGTCAACTCACACAAATCAATACTTTTTCACAACAATTGCAATAATTCAAACCCCATACTGTTTCAAAACCAACCAGTATATAACCTGCCAGCCAAACAATCGCTACATTATCAAAAAACTCAAACAAGACTTTTGTACTGAACTAAATAAATTAAAATTCTCTAAAATTACTGAAAAACTATCTATCTATATTATTAACTTAGTTTTACTAGCCTGCCTACAATACCAACTCTTCAACACCTACCTCATCCTACATAACTGCCAATTTCTAACATGCCACTACTCCTCACTAGTAAAACAAAAAGCCTCACTAGCTTGTTGTATCCCAACTTTCTTCTATTTCATCCTAACATCTATGCACTAATCAATACTTATCAACTACAACAAACACACTATGTATCAATACTTGAAAACCTACTTAACTCATATATATCTCCACAAACCTTTAAACCATGTCTTCAACAACTCCAAAATAATGCCTTTACCAATACATCTATACTCATTGACCAGCCAATCTTTACCTACAAAGAACATAAAACATTTACTACCCACCTTATATCCAATATCTACCAACTGAATATCCAATATATAAATACCAACATTGGCCCAATCCCACTTTAGACATCCGGACACCCTATAAATCATGTACTCCACAATCTAAAAAACTGCACTCACATCAAGCACGGCTTAAATCAACATCAGATCTCAGCAATAGAGCAATTTACTAACTATGATAACTTCACAACCCTAACCTGAAAAAACTTTCACCACAATATACTCAAAATACCTCATGGCCACCAACCCAAATAGTTTACAACAATCTAAAAAATACTTAGCAAACTTGTCTCACTCTCATTTAAACTTACTTTTTCTAACCTCTTCACTTAGACTCTTGCCAAAAATCAAACAAAATGGATAATTACAACTAATCACACCTTTGTCAAAATTACTTTATCAAGAGACAACCTCCTTAAAATTTAATATTGGAACCTGAACCATAATACTAATACACTAAACCCATACAATCTATGCCCACGACATGATCAAACAACCCTTAATACACATTGTTTATTTTGAATACCCAAATACTTAGCATATCAAATCCAAGTATCCTCAAAACACATCTGGCATGACACTCTTTCCAATCTTCAGCTCTTACCTTTTCCACCCAAATACAATAACCAATCTGTACACTACATACCTCGAAGCCACCAATATTCTTTCAAAATGGCAAAACCTTTCAAAAAATATTCTAAACATATCTGGACCACATATCTAGCACTCCCAAACCTTACACTGCTCGCAGCCTGACTAACAGTTACAACCCAAAAAACATATATACCAAGATCCATCTCTATTATCACACTTGCTAATCATGCAACAAGAATAGTTATGCAAAACAAAATCTGGCCCAGTCTAGCAAAAATTGCACTCATAGCTCTTTACTCACTCTTCACAATAGCTCCCAATTATGCTAAGATAAATCTTACTACAAACTCCACTACCATAGTTAAACTACTACCAATGCTTACCAATATCTTTCTAGAAACAGCATATATTATCCGAAAAAATACCAATACCAACCTTTTAATCACCACTCATGCCGCAATACATGCAAAATACATCACTATCCAAGCCACACACTCACACCAAAATAACTTAATACAACCTCACAACAACATTATACAAGCTGAAATTGATCTCTCTGAAGTTATAAACAACACTTACCTGCTTCATTTTAACCATTAACTAGCATCTGATGACCTAAAGTTACTTATAAAGAAACTTTATATCGCAATCAACATCAACACATGGTACTTGCAAAAATGAATTCAAGTATGGATCTCAGCCACAAACAAGATCTTATAAAACCCAACCTTTTTATACTTCTAACACAACAATAAACCACTCCAATGATCCACTAACCCTAAAATATTCAAGATAAAGAATTTCAAATTTAAACTACTAATGAATGAACTACCCAACCAACTTAATCTCTTCAAATACCACCCCCAAAAACACACCTCACCTTTATGCAAATGCTGCAATATAGAAACTGAAAATGACACACACTGGCTTATATATTCAACTAACCCCACTACACTAACCCAACTCCTTATTAATACAACTAACAGCTTCTTCCGAAAATATAGCCTTCTACCAACTAACATCAACAACTTCATGCAAGCATTTATCTGTATGCATATAACCAACCAAACACCAATTGGAATAATTACAGAAGACACTTTAACCCTGACCGGTAGTCGCAACAATGCCATCCACTCAGCCCCGGAATTACACCATACAATTATAACTGAAATATATAAATTAATATAGATACCAAGTAGAATCATAGCAAACAACAATAATAACCTGAATAATACCAATATCACTACTTCTTCTATCTATATATAACAACCCCATTTCTATCTCCAACCCTGATATAAATAGCAAATTCTACTCTTGGCAGAATGCTTATATCAACTCCTCTAATACCCCACCACAGCATATTCTTGATTCATAGTCTAGAGGTCTTTTGAACTACCTAGCTAAGGTTAAGGTCTAGAGTAAAGTAGCTCCATCACCACTTCCCCCAAAAAATTATGTAAACTTACCTTGTAAAAATCTGCATAATTAATAATAAAAGAACTGAGGAAAAGACCTCACTTAAAAAAAAAAAAAAAAAAAAAAAAAAAAATAGTAAGTGATAAGCTCTAAGCCTATTAGCAGATAGCATATAGAACTATTTCTAAATAACAAGTGCTAATTTATGGTTTTGATCAGCCTTATACTTCTTCTTTTTGCTATAGTTTACTGTTTTTTTAGAAAAAAAGTTTGTTGTTTTTTTTTGATATGAGGAATCATTAGAAAGAGTTAATTTACTTAGAATATTAATATAAAATTAATTAGTAAAATTTTAAAATTTATAATATTTTTTATAATTTTATTAATAAAATTAAGAAAAGTAATATGATTTTTAAAATTTTACTAATTAATTATAACTTTATATTCTAAGTAAACTAGTTTTATATAAGAAAGAACATGATATAAAGGTTGAAACCAGAGAGTTTAAATAGATAGCTTTCTAGTTAGGCTATAGATATAGTAGCTAGTATAGAATCTTAGAGCAAACTATTTAAATTAAACAACCAAAAGTTATATGTATGGCTAGTTGTATTCTCATAATACTACTGTAATATATCACAATAGTCTTAAGATTAGCAATATCTACTTGTATTAATAAAATACTAAAAGTCTAAGTAGTTATCTTGAATATTAAAAAAAAAACTTGTTTTATATATATATATATATATTTAAATATTAAGCTGACTACTTAGACTCCTAGCATATAGCTTTATTCAAATAGATATGATATTACATCAAATTTACAAAGATACAACTAGTTACACATATATCTTTTGAGTGCTTAATTAAGTAGTCTACAACTAAGCTATTTTTAATCTAAAGTTCTACACTAGCTGTTGTACCTATAACCCAACTAGAGAGTTATCTATTTAAATCTTCTGGCTCCATCTTTGTAATATGCTTTACTCTAACACTCTTCAAGATTAGCAATACCATAAAATGACTCTAAAACTTTAGCTATATGAGTATTTATCCTTGTAGTAAACCTAACAGAACAGTACATATCCTACATATATACTTGTTTGCTTGTTTGATAACTTCTTTCTAACTAGTATATGTTGTACTACTACCACCAGGTTCATATCTCAAGCTATCTTTTTGGATACTGCCATAACCCGATCTATATCTCAAGCTACAACCTTTCTAATTAGTCATCTATTACATACTTTCTGCCTTTGCAAGATTTATAACAACCCTGGTACCTATATTCCAACTTCTTTCTTTCTCAGATTCTTTACTAGTCTCTCTCTTATTTCTAGCTAGAAACCCGAAAGGGTTGGTCTGCCCAGGCTCTAAGTGTCTCATAATCTCTCTTCTCTTAGTACATGCTTCTGGAGCACAAGTTCTTTTCCTCCAATAATGAGCTAGCAGTTCAGCTAGTATGTTCTCTCACTTAAGAACTTAATCACTTGGTTCTCTGATCTTGGTTTCTAGTTCTAAATTTGGTCTTTCTGTAGCACTATTAAAGGTCACTGCTACTCCCAACTCAGAACTTTCCAAACAGGTTTTGATCATCATAGTTTCTTAACCTTTTATATACTAAAGCTTTTATGTAAACATGGTGTTACCAAGATTATAAATTCTAAAACCCAACTGATCAATCATGACCATCATCATATTACAAGCTTATTTTTCAAAAACGTTGTCTATAGGATTTGAACTTTAGACCTGCCATCTGGAGGTGTGACAACTCCACTACTTCACTAAGTCACCATATCCTAAAACTTGTTTTATATATAAATATATATAAAGTGGAGTTAATATAAAAAAACAATTATTTTTAGTACAATTTTTTTTATTTTTAAATTAAAATATCTCAACAACTAATTAATCAAATTTGCTAAATTTTTTTTTATTTTAATTTTAAAATTATATAGAATTAAAATAAAAAAAATTTATAAAATTTAATAAAATAATTGCTAAAATATTTAAGCTTAAAGTTAAAAAAACTTTTATTTAGAAAAAATTTGTCTCTTTTCAGCTTATATAAAATTATAATATACTTTTTTTTTTTTTTAATTTATAATCTTAACTTTATACTTTACTTTAACCTTTATTAAAATTTAAATATATATAATATTCAATCTAACTTAATACAAAACAAAACAAACTATATAATTTTCTTTTTTTTTATTTTTGTATTCAAATACTACTTTCTTTTTATTATTACAAAATCCATACTCTAACTACTTTTTGCAATATTCTTACTACTAACAATTTCATCCAAACTTTCTACTTAATGCAATATTCTTATTCTCTCTAATCATTGTAAATACTTTATTCTCTGATCAAACAAATACTTCAAAACATGATTTACTTGCTTATTTTCACAACTATGTTCTAACTCCTAATTGTATATATAATTATTTATTTCTTTTAACCTTTTTCTTACAGAATCTTTTTTACTTTATAAACTATATTTTTTCAACTTAATTATTTCAAAAAACCTATTTTATTACTAATTTTTATATATTAATATAGATACATACTATTGTACTCTTGAAAATCTAACTCCAAAAAATTTATAAAAATAAATATCTAGCTATTTTTTTCAAAATCTTACTTTCACTATCTGCAACTTCACTTTGTAACAAAAGTACTTCCTCTTCATACATCAAACCTACAACCTTATTCTGAAATAAACAATCTACTTCTTGTAGTAGCAAACTTTGCTTAAAACTTTTTTTCAAAGACTTTTTAAAATAACTTTGTCAATCTATTTTACATAAATCTTATACAAAAATCTAAACAAATTCTAAATTTAATACAAATATATATTATATAATACAAAATTCTCTGACAAATCAATATTTGGCTAAATCAAGCAATCTTATTAGTAAATTATACCTAATTAAATATTTAAAAATATACAAAAATAATTTTCATAACCTTACAGGCTGTAGTATAGAGGTTATAGTATATAGCACTACAGGGCCATATATTTAAATTTCACTAGTAGTTATTAGACCTAGTGTTACAAATTGTCAAAATTTTTCTAATCGATTAGTTGAGGATTATTTTTTTAGTTGATAAACTAGTTGCAACTAATCAATTAATTAATTGTTAGATTGCAATTAATCGATTAATCGATTTTTTGATTAATTGTAAGTTATAACTAATCGATTAATCAATTAGTTGCAACTAATTAATTAAAAATTAATTAATTTTTTAATTGATTAGCAATTAATTTTTTAATCAAGTAGTTATAACTAATCAATTAGTCGATTAATTGATTAATTGATTAGTTGGTATCTAAAAAGTTCAATTGATTAACCAACTAATCAATTTTTTCAACTTTTAATTTGTAACACTAGTTAGACTCAGTATACTATGATAGTATTATCAACTATAATGTAAATATTTATATTTTACTATTTCTAAAAAAATTTTTTTTTTTTCTTATAGCTCTTTTAATTATTATTACAAACTCTTTCTTATATATTGTTTATATAGTAGCAAGTATCTAGTATTACAAAGCTATATATTCTTATTGTCTACAATATGATTATTTAACTCTTTCTATTCTTACAATTTTTTAACTTTATAATCTTTACTATATATTTTCTATATATATATATATATAATTTCCATATACAGTCAAACCTCTCTAAATATATGGCCTCAAACAGCCAATAAATATTGTATTTAGAGAAATATTGTATTTAGAAAGGTAAAAATCTATAAGTGTTATATGAGTTGGGGCCAAACAAGACTATATATTTTGAAAGACTATGTATTTAGAGAATATACATTTAGAAAGGTTTGACTGTATTACTTTATCTTACTCTTATTTTTTCTTTCTTAATACTACACTATTATATAATATAGTTGTCTTCTATATAATATAAATATAGTCATCGCTATATTAAAAGATATAACCAATACAGTTAATATAAGTAGGCAGGTGATAAAGCCTATTTACTTAGAGGATCTAGATAACAAAAGTCCTTTAATACTTAAATTGAGGGCTTCTAAATCTTAAAAGCCATACAAGCCAGATACTGTATATAGTGACTACTATAGAAGACATTTCTTATATAGCTTTATCTTCAATATTATTAGCCCTTTATATATAATCCACAAACAATATTACTTTCTTTAAACTTAACTAACTAGCCTTCTACAAATTTAACAATGAACTACTTTCAAACTCTAACCTAGACAACAACTCTTTACACAGCCTCAATAATCTACAACTTGAAACTATTACACAACTGACTAAGAAATTAGGCTCTATAAACTCTTTTATATATTATAGCAAGTTCTTCTTTTATTATAGACTACTATCACTAAAACATCTACAAACTATTTTTACTTTTCTTTAATACATTAGACATGACTTCTCCTTCTATTACTTACTAGATCTTATTAAAATTTCAATCCTGAACAACAAAGATCACAATAATGATTATATTGAGATATATATTTATCTTTCATATAAGTTATATCTACTTCTTAACTACTTTATATTACTCTTTTTTTTTCTACTTTACTAGTTTTACTATATTCCTCTTAAATTAAAACAATCTTTCTCTTCAATATCACAACCCAATTCAAAATCATCAAACAACTTATATAATACTGCACAATATTCTCATTTTTCTTCTCAACTCCTTATATTAAACAATCTATTCCTTTTATCTAGCTCTTTATATATTTCTAATTATATATTTAACTCTACTATCTTCTTCTAATCACTTTAAACTTACCATAGCAACCTATAATATTAGAGGCTTTAATACAGCTTCTAAAAAACAGTTATAGCAAAACTATTATAGTAATTATAATATCTCTATTGCTAGTATTACTGAAACAAAAATCTTTTACAAAGCCAAACTTTTTTTCTGCAATAACAACCTTTATATCTATTATTAGTCCAACTCTGAAAGCTCTTTTGAAGAAATAGCTATTATGATTCAAAACTATTTTAAACCATATATACACAGTTATTATATATATTCTAGAAGTGCTCTTATATTAGATCTTTTTTTTAAAAGCAATATCAAAGTATATATAATTTCTGTATACCTTTCTTCTACCAACCTTTCTAAACACAACCTTATCCAAAACACTATTATTAACTAGATTTTTTAAGTCAAGCAACAGAACCTGTATCCTATTATACTTGGCAAACTTCAATATATATAATAATATTAGCAGTTTCTTAACCAAATATAAACTTATCAACTTTTTTTATTGCTTAAACCTGTTTAATATTGGTGTCTATCTTAACAATACCTATCACACTTAGTCTAACAATACTAGATTTAGTCGAATAGACTATATTTGAACTAATTCATTTAATTTATAATTTTTTCTTAACTTTAACCTTGACAACAGCAAAATTAGTACTTTCAGTAATCATTTAATTTTCTTTTCTTCTTGGATATTTCCTCATACCTTTAGTAAACCTCCTCATCTTTATACCAATATTAGCTATAGAATCTTTAATTATAAATCAACTTCTGCTAATCAATAGACCCAAATCTCTAACTTTACTTATTAGCTCTTCTCTCAACAACATGTTTTCTTATATATCTATATATCTGAAAGTATTAATACAACTTGGTATAAAATATAATACTGCATTCTATAAGCTGCTATTCAAACAATTTCTAACAAAATAATATACAAATATAGTTACAATCACAAATATAGCTTATAATACTTAAAAAACTAAACTATTTGATTAAACTATTAACAACAACTCTAATTTATCTAACTTATACTTATCTCATATTAATTTCAATATTCTAATTATTAACATATATACAAACTGCAATCTCTAATCCCTTACTTCTCTTGATCACACTTCTACTCAAACATGGTTACAACATGCTTATAATATTTGAAAACAAATATTTTAGACTTATTATCTTAAATACTCATTTCATCTTTAATATTAAATCAATAAGGCTTTAAAGAAAAAGTATGAAATATTAGTCTCTAAGCCCAAACAAGCCATAAACAATATCTTAAACTACTACCAACCTTCTATTTACTTCTCTAACATCAAACTACTAAACCAACTGGTTACTAACTCTATTCAAATAAAACAATATATACAATCTTATTTTTTTAATTAAACAGCTCACAAACCAATCAATTAATCACTTTTTAGAAGCAATACTATCTCTCTTTCACTCATATTAACTCGAACTAGTATATCTTACTTATCCAATCTATTACTCTTTATAAAACTCTTCAAACTATCTTCTAACTCTCTAATAACAAGATCTATAGCCTTACTAGTATTAGTTATAATATTAAAGTATTTTAACCACTTCTATATCTCTTTTCTAATTGCTCTTTTTAATTGCTACCTGATAATTGTATATCTACTTCAATTCATATTCTAAACAACCTAATTGAAGATATAAACTGCAACTACCAAGAAATATAGATTCTTTTTCAAGATATGAATAAGGTATATGACTTAGTAAACTTTACTCTTTTCTAATACTTACTCTTCTGACTTGCTCTTCCTCTCCCTATTATCAATATTCTTACTAACTTACTAGTTAACCACCACAATAAAGTTATTACCAACTTTGGTTTAACACTATTATACTAAGTTCTTAATAGTATTTATTAAGGCAAAACTATTATTTCTTTTCTCTGCCATATATATTATACCCTACTTATATCTTATATACACTTTTTATTTTCTGGTTATACTACTAAAGCCTCTTGGCTTACTAATCTTAAACACTTCACTACTAACTATACAGAAGCCAACTAATTAGTTTTAGTTTATATAGGTAATACTATCTAGATTGCATCTTCTCAAACTAAGCTATCTAATATTATCTCTATTGCAAAATCCTTTTACTTAATAGCAAATATTCAAGTTAATCTATCCAAATTTGTCTTTTTTACTAATTCAAAATTAAACAAACATGTTTTAATTATTTACAGTTAACTCTTTTTATTCTGAATAGTTTGTTCTTATATATAAAATTATTTAAAAATTTAATTCTCAAAGAGGTATTAAATTACTAATCTGAACTTTATAATAAAATTTACAAATATTCTAGAGTTTTATATTTAGTTTTTACAAAATTTATTATAGTTTAGATTAGAGAGGTTTGGATTAGAGAGAGGCAACTATATAATAATCAAGTTTTATCTATTTGCTCTTTCTACCAACTCTTTAAATTTCTTAGCTATTGGTTTACTCTAAACAACAAACAATCTAAACAATCTCAATTTATAATTTCTGAATCTTCATATTTTATTTAAATTGCCTATATCAAACATATTACTAACTCACAAGCCTATTATATCATTAATACTATTATTATTTCTTCTATTAAATACTAACTTCAAAATATTGTTCTTAGTTAAACTTATTGTAACAAAATTTTCTTGCAGCATATTGGTCTTGTCAGACACAAAGCCAAACTCAGTTATACTATATTTACTAGTACTCTTTTATATCTTTATATTTATAATATTAAAAATATTTGGGATATTCAAATTTAGCACTCTTTCTCAAATGGCTTAACAACAAAGACCTACTTGGAGTATCTACTCAAATTAGAATACAATAGCTTTAAACCAATTTCTGGTCTTTTACTAGCATTTTGTTACACCCAACCTCATCATTAATGGATCTAATAAATATTCTACAAGCTTTAAAATTATTTAACTCTTCAAATTTATCAGCTATTTTATCAACTCTAGCTCACATTTTCTAATACCCTTTACTTTACAAGAAGGTTCAACATTTTTTAAATCAATTCTTACAACATCTAACAATTCTTGTCTTCTTGAATAGACATATATTTTATCCAGGCTTAACAAAATTCTAAAAAAAAAAATTCCTCTCTAGTTTATCTTTCTTAAAAGCTAAACTATTAATAGTTCTGTATGTACTCTTTTATCTAACTTCTATCTACCTTCTTTTAATTATTATAGTTACAATACTAGTCACTTTTATAAATATTCCAAGCTATGACTTATTACTTTTTTAGATAACTAAACCATTATTGACAAAGCTTATTAGCAATCAAATAACTCTAGTTTATTCTAATAAACTACTAGCAAAGCAGTATTACAAATTATTTACTTCTACTATACTCTTTCCTTCTTATAACTTTAACTCCATATTTACATTGCTCTTTAAACTTTAACATCATTGCTAATAAATGCACTATCCTTATTCTTACTAGTTAGGCTATAAAATTCTTTAGTAGACTAAACTCTAACAAAACACTTAACTTTAATACTAACTATCTGAATTTTCTATATTTAATCATACTCTTGAACCCTAGTTCTTCTCTCTCTTTACCAAGTTTTAATATTTCAACTTTTCAAATTCCTTCAATTTTTCAATCTAGTTCTGCTCTTGATATATTACAATATATTACTATTCAAAACAGTAATCTAAATAACTTTACTTTTTATACTGATGGCTTTGTTACAAATATATATAACCTTCAATGCTTTATAAATATTGACTAGCTACAAATAAATAATCAAACAATATAGTATATCTTTCAAGCCCAAATCAAACTTTGGCTTTGCTTCTTTAAGGCTAAACTATTAGCAATCTTGTTAGCTATCAGCACAGTTCCTTGAAACTCTACTATTTATATCTATACTAATTCTTAATCAGTTATCTTAAAATATAATAGTCTTTTATTTTTTACAATAATGGCAAACTTTTTAAATATTTCATACTAGCCTATTTGAACAACTCTTCTAAATCTCTCTTTATCATTTAATCTTTCAATTACTTTCTATAAAGTTTTAGCACATTAGAACAATGAATTTAACAATAAAACAGACAAACTAGATTATTATTACTCTTATACACCAACTCTTACTCTTAACTCTTGTAATATTTACATTGCCTAATTTATCTTTTAACTTAATAACCTTTTCTTTGAGCTTTCTGTTCACTATAGTATCCAAACTATATATAATGCAAATATTCTTGCACAATAGTCTTCACAATATTGTTTTCAACAATAGTCTTCTCTTTCTTATAATATTTATTAGAATACTATTTGGCCCTATCTTAACAATAACAAAAAAATTTCAAACTTTGTATATAGCTTTCAATTATCGATACTTAAAACTTTTAGAGTTCAATTACTATTTGATAACTTCTTATCTTTATACATTCTTTATAAAAGATATCCTTCTTATTCCAACTCTTGTTATATTTGCCAACAACCTACTAATATATTATATTAGGCATTTTGCCTCTCTTTTAATATAATATTAAATCTCCTTAACACTTCTTTACAATATATTTTAACTTATACTAAACTTCAAATTTTACAAACCCAAACACACCAACTTCTTAGCCAAATCAAAAATCTTAATAGCTTACAAATATATTTCTTTACTTTTAAGCCATTACTGTACTCTATAGTCTCTAGTCTTATTTTACTTAATATTATAAACACATTACAAGAATATTTGCATTATATATAGTTTGGATACTATAGTGAACAGAAAGCTCAAAGAA
>CAJVPU010000162.1:0-22290 GCA_910591775.1 Dentiscutata heterogama | reverse complement strand
ATGATCATATACACAATCAGGAATTAGAACATGATGGTGAAAATGAACAAGTTGATTGTGTTTTAGAATATTTTCTTGATCAGAAAGCAAAATATTTACAAAGGTTAGAAAGAATAAGAATGTTACGTCAGGTAGAAAGTTTTGGTGAAATTATTAGTGGTAGAGATATTGTAGGAGGTAGTTAGGATACAGAGTTGTAGATAATAAAAAAGAAGTAATACTGAGTATAGATATAAGAAAAAGAAAGTTATTTGTTTGTTTGTTTTGTAGTAGATTGATTTGATTATTATACTGTATGTATGAAGATTTTAGCAAAGTTTAAAATAAACTAAAGTTGTAAACCAAAGCTTATAATTTGATTAACTATTGAATAAATAAATTAATAATCTATTGTAGATGACAAAATAGGAGAAGAGGAATAGATTGAATATTGGTTTGGAGAGAGGATTAAGTAACCAGGAAGAGTTTGTTTGTTTATATCAAGATATGTATATATGTTTAAAGTGTAATAATATTAACTAATATTTTGTAGAGTTGAAAGAAAGAATATTTAAGCAAGTGATAAAGAAATGATTTGAGAGTTTTTGGAAATAGAAGAAATAGTAAATTGTATTTGTCAAGAAATTTGTTAAAGCATGTTTTCTCAGAAGGGTGTGATGATTTGGTATCTAAGAAGAGGGTAAGATCTTCTGCAAAATCGCCCACCATATGCCCAGCTATCATGGCTATGCAAGAATCTAGAGTCTACTCTGTGTGTTGAGTCTGACTATCATTACTTGATTCTTCCACGTAATGATGGGCTATTTGTTACTTGTACAATTTTACAATCTATATATTTTTCTTCTGTATTTTTTGTAGTACCAAGTGAGCCATCTGTATAAAATATTAAACTATTTAATTCTCTATTTTTTTCTAAAATATCTACAAATCTATTTTTAATACTACTTTTCTTAACTATTTTATTTAACAGACACTCCTCCCAATTTATATAATCTATTATGACTGCTTTTTTCTGTTTAAAATTATTTAAATCTTTTACTGTTACTACACTTTTTTTTTCTTATAGTTTTTTTTTACTATTATTTCTAATATTGTTTTCTAAAGATTATTCTAGAACCTTGTTCTGATTTTTGTACTAAGTTAAATATGTCTCTTAGTTCTTATACTTTATAATTACTAGCACTTGCTTTTTGTTATACTATAATATATTTTTATTTATTTTAGCTAGTAGGTTTTTTTTTCATATAATTATCAATCTCTACATACTTGTTTCTTTTTTATTTTTCTAATTTTTAACTATGTGTAGTCCTTTTCAAGCCAAGTAACCCACTCTTTCACTCTCTTGTTACCTTTTACTTTTTTGGTTGTTATCTTGAATATGTTTAGATTATAGATTTCTAGTTTGTAGACTGGCTTTATTTCTCTTGTTAATATATTTGCAATTATCTCTTTTTCTACTTCAGTGAACCAACTTGTTTTCTTTCCTCTTGGATCAAGTTTATATACCAATTTTATTTGTTTCAATATATATAGATAATCACTATTTTCTAATAGAAGCTGTGATAACAAGTATAAGCTTGCCTTACTTGCACTTAATTTCTCATAATTGGCTTTCTCTAGAATTTTTGCAATTTTATAATCTTTGTCAATTTGTGCAAGTTTGAACTCCCAGTTTCTTGTAAAATTATTTTTTTCTATTGTGAACCCTAAAGATCTTGCTTCTTGTATTATTTGTACATCTAAATTTCTTATTTTAAGCTTTCTTATACTTACAAGATATATTATCATTTGTATCATTTTTAATTTAATATATTTTTTATTTGCTTAACCCACTTTTTAATAAACTTAAATATATAGAATATTATTAGCATTATATACTATATTTCTTCAAACAGAAAGATATCTAAAATAGAGATTTTCAAGAATAGAAACCTCTAAAGTACCAAAAAAAAAGTAAAATAACAAACTAGTAATAAAATTACTAGATATCTTTTGAAGTTGGTAAGCTTTTTTACTAAATTAGTAATCTATATATCAACTAGAAAGTGATCATAGTAAAACATGATACAGATCACTTATAAAAATTAGAGCTTGGCGAATGTGGTCTGTACGAATCTAAAACTTTTTTAATATTCAGTTAATTACTCTTCTAATTTAAGAGACTTTTGTAGAGCTTGTTAAGATGTTTCTAATAGTGGTTAAATTATCTAAATCAGCTGTTAGATGCCAAGATAACTTTAAAAAACTTTTATTAACTATGTAAATTTCTTTGTAAAACAATAGTATTGATTTAAAGAAATTTACATAGTTAAAAAAAGGTTTTTTAAAGATATCTCAGCATCCACCAGGCTAATTTAGATAATTTAACTACTATTAGATACATTTTAACAAGCTCTTCAAAAAATCTTTTAAGTTAGAAGAGTGATTAACTTAGTATAAAAAAAGTTTTAGATTTATGCAGGCTGTATTTACAAAGCCCTAATTTCTATAAGTAATTTGCATTATATTTCACTATAATCACTCTTTTGTTAACTTGCAAATTACCAATTAAGATATATTATAATTTATTATCTATTTCAAATATAGAAGAATATTAAAACTATTAATTGTATTATATATCAAAAAGTAGCTTTAGGGTGTAGTGACTTAGTGAAGTGGAGAGTTGTCACTCCTCAAGTAGCAAGGTCTAGAGTTTGAATCTTACTAGTAACAAAAATTTGAAAACTATATCTTGTTTATCCTTCCAGATATGTTAACTTAATCTGCAGGTGGTGTATTACACTGTAACTGGTCAAAACATCACCAAATATTGGGAGTGCTACTTTGTGTAACAAGATCTTTAACATGAGCATTTATCTTCGGATAAAGAAATGCAAGCCAGTACAAGTTAGTGCAAATACAAAATAAGACTCTGAGATAAATTTTAATACCAAAAAGTGTAGTACAACAAAAAAGTTAGACTAACCAGATTAGGAAGAACTACTTGCAAATCCTGAGTATGGTATCTGAAATTTGGAAATGAGGCTGAAGTAAGAAGGATTGGGGACCCTTGAGAAAAGGCTTACCAAAATAAGGGTTAAGGATCTATATAAGGGTTAGAATAGATATATATAAAGTAGGAATATATAGTCTACCAAATTACAAACACATTTCCTTCATATAATACAATTCACAAACACTACTATCTAATAAAGTCTTCTGTGGGTTTATGTCTAAGATCTGGAGATAAGATGTTAAATATCTGGGTAGCCAGATTACAGATAGTTTCCACAATATCAGCCACCCCAAAATGGCAAATATTCAAGTTAACCCATCTAAATCTATTTTCTTTACCGACTCTAAATTAAACAACCATGCACTAATTACTTTTAATAACCAGGTCCTATCCATTTGTCCTTCTCACTAGCTCTTCAAGCTCCTTGGCTACTGGTTTATTTTGAACAACAAACAATCTAAACAATCTCAACTTATCATCTTAGAATCCTCTCATCTCATTCAAATCGCTCATACCAAACATATTACTGACACACAGGCCTGATACATTATCAATACAGTTATTATTTCTTTCATTGAATATCATCTTCAAAACATCATACTTAGCCAATCTTATTGTAATAAAATACTTTCACAGCATATTGGCCTTGTTAAGTATAAAGCCAAACTTAGCCATACTATATCTACTAGCACCCTCTTACATCCCCAAATCTACAATATTAAGAATATCTGGATAGAGGTGTGGTGATCTAGTGTAGTGGTTAGGTTGTCACCCTCACCAAGTGGCAAATCAAGAGTTCGAAACCCACCAAGGATGAAAAATTCAAATAATTACCTGTATTATGGCAACTGTCTTTCATTGATTAGTTGGGATAGGATACCTGTAACTATGGTTGCACCAGCAAGACTGGCAGGTCTAGGGCATTTGTGCAACTCTGAATTACATGGAGGAATGCAAACCGGTAATAGACGGTGCAAATACTAGATAAGTCCCTAGGTTGTGTAAATCTGTAGAACTGGGAAGACAGAAGCCTATTTGGAAAGACAGAGTAAAGAGGTAGCATAGATCTTTGACAGTTCTACTGTAAAGGCTAGACCCAAGAAAAAGAAAATCAAAGTGGAAGAACTAGATGGGGCATGATTGGTGTGTGGTAAAGCTGGTCCACCAACCAGACCACTGGGCTAACCAGAGAAAAAGGTCATAGCAGTGCCAATAAACCAAGAACAGGTCACAGTCCTTCTGGGTCATCTGGATTGGGAGTTTGGAACCAAAGCAAAGAGGAACCGAAGTACTAGGGATATGCTGTGAAGTGGATACTGGGGTTTGGGTGAACTTTGCAAGGGTATAGCCTTGTTAATAGAACCGTAGAGTGGGTAGGTTGTTGACAGGGAGACACCCCAAGCCTTGCTACTGGGTGATGTACTCCTTAAAAAGGGTACAGCCTGGGTTCCTAGCACAGAAAAAGAGACCACATTTCAAGTTAGACGGCACTTGTTATACAGGAACTTAGGTGCTAACTACTAAGTGGGTACAGAAAATCAGAGAGTTTAAATATACAATCTCCTAGTAGATTGCAGGTATGGCAACTAGTATAGAACCTTTGGGCGAACTACTTAAATAGGCAATCAAAAGTTGTACGTGTGGCTAGTTGTACACTCATTAATGTACCAAAAAAATGTCTCAATATAGATATACAAAAAAAACACAATAAAGCATTAAGCAACCATGACATCAGTTTTTAACAAAAAAAAAAAAAACAAAAAAACAAAAAAAACAAAAAAAAAAAGAAAAAAAAAAGAATATCTGGAATATTCAACTTCAGCATCATATTTCCAACTTTTTTAAACAGCTAAATAATAAAGATTTACTTGGGATATCTACTTAAATTAGAGTACAACAGCTCCAAAACAATCTCTGGTCACCTACTAGTATACTATTACATCCAAACCCCATCATTGATAGACCTGATAAGCACTCTATAAACTTCAAAATTATACAACTATTCAAATCTATTAACTACTCTATTAACTCTAACACCCATTCCCCAATACCCTTGACTCTTCAAGAAGGCTCAATATCTCTTGAATTAATTCTTGCTCCCTATCCCAAATACCCGACTTTTAAAAAACAACTTTATCATTATCATTTACTCTTCCTTGACCAACTAACCACATCTAACAATTTATGTCTTCTTGACTGGACATATATTTCACCCTAACTTAATAAAATTCCAAAAGAAAAAATTCTTTTCTGGTTTATCTTTCTTGAAAGCCAAACTATCAATACCCCTGTCTACACTATTTCACCTAACTTTCATCTGCCCTCCTCTAACTATTTTAGCTATAATACTGGCCATTTTTATAAACATTTCAAGCTATAGCTTATTGTTCTCTCCAATAACCAAATTATTATTGGCAAAGCTTGCTGTCAATCTAACAACTCTAGTTACACCTTTATGAACTATTAGCAATGCAATATTACAAGCTATTTACTTCTACCATATCTCTTATCCCCTAGATCTACAACTCCATGCTTAAACTACCCTTTGAATTCCAATATTATTGCCAACAAGTGCATTACTCTTATCCCTATAAGCCAGGCTATCAAATTTTTTGGAAGACTAAATTCTGATAAAACACTCAACTTCCATGCCAATTATCTTGATCTTTTATATTTAATTATTCTTTCAAACCCTAGCCCCCTCCTCTTATTACTAAATATTAATATTTTAATTTTCTAAACCTTTTTAATTTTGCAACCTGGTCCTGCTCTCGATATACTACAGTTTATTGCTAACCATAATAGCAACTCAAATAACTTTACTTTTTATACAGATGGCTCAGTTATAAACATAGGCAATTTCTAATGCTCTATGAGTATTGGGTAGTTACAAATCACTGATTATACAATACAACACACCTTTCAAGCACAAATCAAACTCTAGCCTTGCTTCTTCAAAACAGAACTTTTTGCAATTCTGTTAGCTATTAGTACTGTTCCTCGAAACTCTACTATTTATATTTATACTAACTCTCAATCTGTGATCTCTAAATATAATAGCCTCTTAAACTCCTCTACAGTAGCAAACTTCTCAAATACCTCTTACTGGTCTGCTTGAAAAACACTTCTAAACTTCTGTTTCTTACTTAACTTTTCAGTTACTTTTTACAAAGTACCTGCACACCAAGATAACAAATTTAATAATAAAGCTGACGAACTACCTCGCAACCACTTTGATGCACTAATCCTCACTCTTAAATTTGATAATATATATAATACCCAGTTCATTCTTCTCTGTAATAGCTCCTCTCTTGAGCTTCCTGTCTGTCACAGTATCCAAACTATTTGTCATGCAAATATTTTTGCACAATGGTTCTCTCAACATTGGTTTTAACAATGAATCTCTCTTTCACAGAACATTCATTAAAATGCTACCTGGCTATACCTTAACAACATTCAGAAAGTTTTAAATTACATACATAGCTTTTAATCATTAACACTTAAAATATTTAGAGTTAAATTGCTACTTGATGACTCCTATCTCTATATATCATTTATAAAAGATACTTCTCCTACCCAACTCCTGCTATATTTGCCAACAACCTACTGAGACACTTTAAAGAGCATTTTGCCCTTCCTCTGACCCAATACTAAAACTCCTTAATACATCTTTACAATATATCTTAACCCTGAGCAAGCTTCAAATCTCACATATCCAAATACAACACCTTTTTAGCAAATTAAAAATCTTGATAGTCTACAAACTCATGCTTTTACTTTTAAACTATTACTGTTTTTTACAATTACTAGTCTTGTCCTAGTTGATATTATAAATACTATATAAGACTATACTGCTTCTAACAACTCTGCTTGCTCTCTTATTATTTAATTTCTTCTTCACTTTAATCAACAAATCTATACAAATATCTGGATTCTCTACTGTACTTCAAGATCACAATCTGATTTCGCTCCAAGCAATCATAGCAATATTACCCCTGTTAACCCCACTACACCTTCTTTAAGCTTAGCCTTTTTTCTAATAACCCTTCCAATTTACCTATATCTAATCTATTTCATAAATTAGAAACTCAGTACCCTAACTAGATTAAATTTTCTTTACAACCTTCTCTTATTCTTACTTATTCTCAAATCTAGATGAGCCTTGGCCACCCTAATAGGTTTAGGCCACAGATAAGTATTTAGATTTATTTAGATATATGTTTGAGTTCTTTTTCTTAGCTTTAGGTTTAAAATATAAAACCTTTTTCAATTATGTAAGAAGTTTTTATTAAATCTTATAAAGATAAAAGCATGGTCTTATCTTTAAAATTAAAAAAAAAAAAAAAAAAATTAAAAAGTAGCTTGTGAAGTAAGTTTGTTTACTATTAAAAATAAAAATATATTTACAATAAAAAAACAATTAAGAACTTTTATATACTAACAAAATTATATTTTTTGTTTATATAATTGATTCAAGATAGTATACTTATATTAGATTTGTAGTAAAAATTTAGTAATAAACTTTTTGCAGATATGCAAAAATAATTTTACTATAATCATTAATTTGTTATTAACATTACTTTTCAGAAAATTTCTTATATAATTATAAAGCACAAATTGTATATAGTTAACTTTTTTTATAACAAACTGTTGGTTCTGGATATAAAATAAGTTCTCAATATAAAATTATAATATTTTCTTAAGAACCCTTAACTCTTTTTATACTGAACTAATATGAAATTTATAAACTTTTAGTTCATTATATCTAGAATTCAGTATAGAGAAGTTCATTATAAAGAGAGTTGTCTGTATACAGAATTTTGAACTTCTGAAGCTATAAATATTAATCTAAAAAATTAATTCTAAAACAACAATATTTTTTTTAACAATATTTACTATTACAAACATCACTACATATAACTCTTTCTGATGATCCGTCAGACCAACTTTTCAAAACAAATAATTTCAACAAAAAAACAGTAAAACTATGTTAGAGAAGAAGAACATAAGACTAACAAGAACTATAAACTGATGCCTATTATTTAGAGATAGTTCTTATATACTGTTTGCTAATAGGTTTAGAGCTTATTACTCACTATAGGGATGGTATCTGTTATTTAGAAGTAGTTCTTATATTACTTGCTAACAAGTTTAGAGTTTATCACTTACTGAAAAGAATATTAGCAGTGTACTCAGATCTACTTGTCTTATTATTTTTAAAGAAATATATACTCTTTTTTAAGAAAAGTACAAGATCTATATTTTTTACTATTACCCACTTGTATTTATAGCAAAATTTTTTAAAAAAGTAGGCAAAACAGCTTACCGCCATCAAAACATTAGCATTGTTTACTTCTTCCAAATTCAGTCAACATAGTAAATTGCAGCTATGTGTTTTGTTTAGTAATAATTACATTGCTACTCTATATGATAAGGCCAATTAATTAAAATTTTATCTAAAATTAGTTATATAGTCAGAAAAAAATAAATACATTAGGGCAAAGTCTTATAGTAGAGATATACAGATGTTGCATTTGTTATATAATTTTTTAAGCCTTGTATAAGTTATAATAGTACAATTTTCTTTTTTGTAGTATGTCAATATTACTATATCTTTTTTTTGCTTTTTTTATCTTTGATTATTTATAATCAAATCAAATTTAGAATATACTTTTTTTTCTTGTTCTTGTTTTTTTCTTTTTTTTTCTTTTTTATCTTTTTCTCTTCCTAAATCTTGTTCTTTTTTTTATAAAATGTAGCATATACTTTATTTTCTTATAGAAAAGAAAGAGATAAACTATTCTGCCTGGACCTAGATAGAAAAGGTTTTAAAGAAGAATAGGTAGTCTTGACAGGCTAGTAGGACCCATCCATTGATATTGTATCTCTTTTAGTATAAAAGTGGTATTCTGGAGAAAAATTCTGCTTATAGCAGCTTGCACATAGACAATTTAGACTTTGGTAGCAAAAAGCCAGATAAATCAACACTTGTAGCTTAGGTATCAAAAGAATTAGCTTTTTATAAACTGTAATATTTATAGTATAATATTATAAGATTGAATAAAGTATAGACAAGATTGCTAAAATTTAAAAAAAAACAATTTACTATTACAACTTGCTAAAGAACTTTATTTAAAATGAATATAAAATAGTTTACTTTTTATAATAAAGCTGCTACAAAGATATTAATCAAAAAGAGATTGAGATTCTGCAATCTAGTGGTCTAGACACTGAGCCCTCTGCAAGCAGATTTTGAGTTCAAGTTCTACTAGAAGTAGTTTTTAAAAATATTTGAATATACTTACTATAGGATGTCCAAATAAAGTACTGGTCTAGAATAAGAATTTCTAGAAAGAGGTTCATTGTAAAAAAGTTGGCACTATTTGTGGTAGCAGCATCACAAAAGATCTTAATATAGAAAAGTTGTATATATAAATTCTTGGTGTGATATATAATATAGCACTAACAACTCTAAGATAGCCTTGAGATCTTGGTAACACAACTATATTTGGACTTGAAGTAGTAAAAAAATAGTGAATACAAAGAGATTTGTGGTAAAGAATTGGACTTACTAGATTAGAAATATCTCTGGTATATACTACTTGCCTAATTTAGATAAGAATGAATTCTTATAGTGAGTTGGCTGAAACTTAGAGTATATATAAAAATCTAAAATAGCTAGAATCACTAGACTATAGTGTAGCAATACACAAATGAGAGGAGAACACCAGCAAATTTGAATGCTAAGCAACTAATTTAAAAGTATTACAGTAAGCAAGTCTTGATTAGGTTTATACTTCTAATATCTTATAACCTAAAATATTAGGGTAATAGAAATACCAAATATATTCTTAAGAATATATTAGACGATGAAAGATTTAAATTATCTTGGATTAATTATAATGAGTTTAGAAATATTGAGGAAATGGGAAGAGGAGGATTTGCAACTGTATATTATGCAGAATGGTTTGATAGAATTAATAATATATGGTGTAGTGGTGCACTAAAAGTGATTCCTAATTCAAACGAAAACGAGCAAGAATTTATCCACGAATTAAAGAATTATTGTGAAATTGGTTACAAGAATCCTTCGTTCTTGGAATGTAAAGGAGTGTCAAGAAATGATCATGGTGATTACATTATAGTTATGGAATATGCATTAAAAGGAACGTTACGACAAAATCTTGTACAAGTATCACAACTGGAATGGAAAGATAAATTGAATATATTGTACTGTATAGCTTCGGATCTGGAATCGATTCATTCGCAAGAATTTGTTCACAGAGATTTACACAGCGGAAATATTTTGCAAGATAATTTGCATAACGCATATATCAGACCTTTGACTTTCTAAAGATGTAAAAGAAGGAAAGATTTGTGGAATTCTGCCGTATATAACACGTGAGGTTTTAGTGGGACAACCGTATACTCAGGCATCAGATATTTACAGTCTTGGAGTTATCGCGACAGAGATCTCGACCGGACAAAGAGCATTTGATGGAATTCCATTTAATGGTGATCTTGTATCAAGAATTATCGATGGATCAAGACATAAATGTTTAGGACCAGATTTTTATGTTAAATTAGCTATGAGATGTATGGATAAAGATATTGAAAAGCGGCCTACTGTAAAAGAAATTATTGAAATAGTCACTCGTTGGTTAGACGAAATAGACCAGGAAGATGATAATGAAATCAAAAAACAAATCCTGGAAGCTAGTAAGATTAAACCAAAACCGTTTGAGCAAATCCATTCTCAAGACGTATACACTAGCAAGATATATAATACTCAAAAATTTAGTGTATAGTAGAATCTCGAGCGAATTCTCAAATTTTGATTTAAATTATATTATATAATATGTGTCTATGTAAGGTGTACTTAGGAAGATACTATTATATTGATTTTTTCATTGTTATTAAAAATTTCCACATTACAGAAATAAATATTTATTTTCACTTAACTGTAAACCTCAGATTAATATTCAATATTTATTTGTTAAAATTTACTTTAGTTATATCTCTACCTAATCTATATCCAAAAACCCTTTGGATAAAAGGGTAATATAACTAGGGTTGATAAAAAAGGCTTAAAAAGTTTTTTCAAACTTCGGCAGCTGATGCTAAAATCTGGTCGAAACCGAAACTACTGCTTCTAATTGGTTAATTTCAGTTTCAAAAAAAAAAAAAACTTTCCTTATAATTTCGAACTTAGTATAAATATTGCCATTATATGTAAGAAAAAGCTTGCAAGAGTTATAAGAAATGTATTTTGATCGATTTAATTGTTTTATTACCAATGATAAATTATTTGTATATTTTTAAATGAATAATTTGTGAACCTGAGTTTTAAATTTAATAAATATCTTACATTTTATGGAGACTTATTACACTTGTTATTAAATGTTCCTTAAACTCACTGATTAAATCAACAAAGTTCTCGTCGCAATGAATACACTTGTGGCGAGGTGACGTTTGTCAATTTCCGTAATTTTTAAGTTTAACTGAACTTCTTTCAAAAGAAGGTCCTCCACGAGACAGTATTTACAATATTTTTATTTTTTATTTTAATATTAGTGATAGTAAACAATAGATACTATTTAATGATAAATCGAGTTGTATCGATATAATTTCATAATCATAATGATTACGTCATGATATATTAAAAGCATATTAAAACATTTTTAAACAATTAAAAACCAACCAATTGTGAATTTAAGATCATGTTTTAAAACATTTGCCATCCTTAGATATAACTGAAGTTTATCTAAAGATGCGTAAATTTATTCTGTTCTTAAGTTCTTACAATTATAAATAATATAACTTTTTTAACTCAAGTTAATCAAAAAACCCTTCGACATATTGATAGATATTTAGTCAAACTACATTTTTGTCGGAGGATTTTCTATTATTTTTTGGTTTAAAGAAGCTATTAAGAGTCAACCTTTATAATGATTTAAAAATTGGCATTTAATATATAAAAAAAAAAGAAAATCTATATGTTTAATTAACCAATTAGATTAATTACATCGAAATTAGCCAATCAGAATTGATTATATAAGCATCAAAAATTGGCGCTCTTTACGTATAGAGTGAATGTCTTATGCTGTCCGGTAGTGTACATAAAAAAAAGTAATTTTAATCTCAGTATTTTAGAAAAATTTTTCTGCATTTCGATTAGAAAAATTGAGATTCTAGCAATAGAATCAAACAATGCAAATCATCATATTACATTTTATATAAAGCCATTTCAGAAGATTTTTTATGATAAATGAAAGCTTTATATTCATCTTTTTCAATTCCAATCCCATAAAGATAACAATAACCAATATTAGACAATCCATTAATATTACCCAACTCGGCAGACTTTTGATAATAAATAAATGCCTTGTGGCTATCTTCTTCAACTCCAACTCCATACTCATAACAATAACCAACATTATATGTTCCAAGTTTATTACCCATATCAGCAGATTTTTGATAGTAAATAAATGCCATATTATTATCTTTTTCAACACCATTTCCTCTTTTATAACAGCAACCAACATTATTCATCGCAAGACCATTACACATATCGGCCGATTTTAGATAATAAATAAATGCCAAATGATTATCTTTTTCAACCCCAATTCCGTTTTCATAACAATGACCAACATTATTTATTCCAAGAGCATTATCCATATCAGTAGATTTTTGATAATAAATAAATGCCATGCGTTCATCTTTTTCAACTAAAATTCCATTCTCATAACAACAACCAACATTATTTATCGCAAGAGCATTACCCATATCGGCAGCTTTTTAATAATAAATGAATGCTTTATTTTCATCCATTTCAACACCAATTCCAAAATCATAGCAATTTCCCAAATTATTTGTTCCCATAATATGACCTATATCGGCAGCTTTTTGATAATAAATGAATGCCATGTTTTTATTTTTATTAACACCAATTCCGTGTTCATAACAAACACCAACGCAAAATATTCCTTCAGCAATTTCCATATGAGCAGACATTTGATAATAAATAAATGCTTTGCGTTCATCTATTTCAATCCACTTACCAAAACGATAACAAGTTGCAAGAATAATTTGAGCCATGGGATTTATTTGATTTTCTAAGCACCATTTGATCACATTATCAGGATTTTGTTTTTTATTATTAAAAATTGATCCAATATGTTAATTATTTGCTCTGTATTTTTGCCTTTCGATCTTTCTTCATTATACAGATTATACAATTCTTTAATAATTTCACTAAAATCATTCAGTGACTTATTATTATTTTCTAAATATAACTGATTAAAATTGGCAGTTATTTGGATTATATCAGATGAACTTTCAGTTTTTTCAGGCTGTTTTACAATTAGATTATTTGACATTTTACAACTGAGATTCAATAAGAAAGAAAAAAAGAATACAAAATATTCGTACGTACGTGGTACTTAAAATTTCTATATCTGGACTTTCTGTGTAATAATTTATTGTTGCGTTCACGTTAAATTTGCTATACAGTATTGTATAGGTCACAAAGTTCTTAATAAGCCAGCTTGGCGTAAAAGTAAACAAGTCACGACACTAGTCTACTGCATTAAAAAAAAAAAAAAACTAAGCTAATGTCGAAAGATTTCAAGCCCATCAAAGCTTACTTAACTAGTGATTATTTAAGACTATAATACTTAATTTTATTAGGGTAGCTGCGCAGCGTGTGACGCGGCGCAGGACCGTTACTGTTACTATTTTATTTTGGTTATTCGTTGATTTTGCAATTTTTATTTTCAATTAGATGTTTTTAGCTATTTATTTAATTGTCTAGTTCAAGGTGATTAATTTTTTTTTCGCGGAATTGTTTTTGTGTAATTAGTTTGTTATGCGTGCTCGCGTGGTATTTTTATAGTAATCTGAAGTTTTATGTTAATTAATTTATATCATCCCATATGTAAGTTCGTTAAATAAGGTTTGTAATTTTATAAGAATTTTACTTTTTTTGTATTTTATACCTATTATATCTTTAATTTTTATATATTTGTATAAGCATATAAATAAAGAAAAACATGATAAAAGAAAGCAAATGTATTTTATGATAATGCGTTTAGCAATTGTAAGCAAATACAGCCGATACTGTCTAAATGCATAATTTTTTTAATAAATTTATTAGTAATATGCATTGACAGTTGATTTTATGGTATTTGATTGGTTGATACTGTATAAATGCATAAATTTGATTTTTTTTTTGCCTTTCCCGACGGTATGCATTTAGACAGTATCGACTATATATATTTGTACTAGCATATTTTAATGTAAGTTTTACAAGGTAAATTTATATTTTCAATGTAAATATATAAACTTGTAATTTTATATTTTTTCGGTTTAATTCGCATTTTTAGACAATTTGTCTTCTCGTATTATGAACCGTTGTTTGGATCACTTCTTTCTTGCCTTTGTTTGGCTTTTCACAATTGTGTATAGACTTTTTATAATCATTATCAGTAATTTTTTTATATTCGTTGTACTTTTTTACGTCTTCATTGTTATGTTCATTTATACATTCTTCATACAAGTTATTATCTTCATCATAACCATCTTCTACCCTCGTATATCTATCTCATTGAATCAGAATTTACTATAACTAAATTGGTTACTAATTCACTCTTTTACTTATTCGAGATCGAATTTGTAGTTTCAGAGATTTTAGATATATTTTTATTGACATTTTGGTTTGCAGTTAGAAGTTTTGATCAAACAGACCTGTATAATTTGTTGTCATCTGAGAATTTCTTGTTTCATATGTTTTTCTTTTTATTCAATAATTGATATTAACATAGGAAATATCAACTGCATATATATATAGATCCTTTTCAATAACTTCCATTTGACCTATGATAAAAAGCAGTGACTTAGTTAATTAGGTAGAGTTCATCAAGTGTTTGAATTGGGTGTTATGGTAAGGAAATATAATTTAACAGTGAAGCTATAATTTTGTCCAGAATAATCTTCAACTAGGACATTAATTATCATATTTTCATCATCGATTTCTGTTGGCATATCTTGCACAATTTCTATAAGTAAAGCTTTCAAAGAGCATCTGTTTGAACAAAGGTCTCTCTTGATTGTGAGATGAGTCAAAAAAGTGACTGTTATCTAAATTGAATGAAATTAAATATATATCAACAATTTATATTATATTCTAAATCAGAAGTATATAACTTTTAGTTTTAAACTGCCATTAAAGTTTGTAAATAATATTTTTACCAACACAATAAAACTCAAAATTAATTAAGTGTTACATTTATCATAAAACATACCTATGGTGGTTTTGCATCTATTATATGTTTTATTATATTTTTTAGATTTTTCTAAGTTTTAAATATAAAAGCTTTTAACACGAAATTTTTATGTTAGTATTTAGGTTTCAGTTAAAGTTTGGAAAGAGTTTTTAGAAGCGTAATGTACTTTTATTTAGAACATCTTGTATTGATTAATTAGCCAGTTTTTAAATAATATATATATAGATATAAAACAATATAAGTGTATTTTAGTAAAAGTCAAGTATTATAATCTCTTTTTTTATTATTTATTGGAACAAATAAAACTATTTTTAGTTCATGATCTTTGCTCTTAATAGGATAAGCACCAGTAGTATATATTGTTAATTTAGTTTTATCTTTATAGGTTGCATGAATTTAATTTTTTTTATTTATTTTTTTTTTAAGCCAAGATCTTGGTCTCAATGCTTTATTAAATTTTTAACATATATTACTCTATACAGTATTACTGCATGAACAACATAATTTAATTAATTGTATTTGAAACTTAGGGCTATATACTTAACTATCTATATCTCAGATTTACCTTATACAGATTTTACCTATACAGATATATCTAAGTATTTATAGTCTTTCTAATTTACCCCGATCTAAATCCACTGAATATGATCACAAGATCAGCCCAGATTTAGGGTCTTTGTGTACCTACACACAATTACCTTTCCGCAGTTGTTATGGCTCCTACTTGCAGTTGTAACCATGCTGTTAAGTCCATCAATTGATGTCCTGGGTTTCTAATCCTGCGGTGTAGAATTTTATTCACAGTTCCCTAATTTTACATGATCATATTTAACTGCTTTTGCCTTTGTAAGGTTCGCTTAGACTCCAGTACTGGTTTTTTATCTTTTTTCTAAACTGTATCTTTGAATTCTTCAAACTACCAAACTAGTTAGCCTGGAAGTGTTGGTCTGCTTGGCTTTAAATGCCTTATAGCTTCCTTTTCTTAGTACATGCTTCTAGAGCACAAGTCCTTTTCTTCCTGTGCGACTCTGGTGACCAGGTTGGTAGAACTCCAAACTTATAAGGGTCTTGTCATTCAAATCCTTTAATTTCCAGTTTAGTCCATTTTCATTCTACAGTACTATCGAAAGTCCTTACTACCTTCTTATTCGGGTTTTGCCAAGCCAGTTTCAAATCTTCTAGTTCTCTCTTTTAGTTTTATGTATTCTAAAAATCTTATTGTAGATTTGCACTACCTATATCAGTTTGCATTCCTCTATATAACTTATTGCTCCACAGATGCTTCCAGAATCTTCCAGTATATACTGCATTGGTATGACCAGAGTTATAGGTATTTCACCCAACTAATCGATGAAGATTCATTATTGTAGTACCAGTAGTTAAATTCAAAATATCTTTAGTAGGATTCGAACTCTGTACTTTAGCTAAAAATTACTTGGGGTAGACAACCCAACCACTTCACTAAATTGCTACACCCTTTTAATGAATTTAATTTATTTTTACAATTATATCAATATAACAGGGTATGATAAATTATTTAAATTTTGCAACTATTTTAATTTTTATACTTTGATAATAATTTTTTTATATTTTTTTAAGAATATTATGATATAATAAAGCTTAATATTTTATTTTTTTTTTGAGTTATAACTAAATTATAAAATTGGTTTAAAATTTATAATAATTTTTTTAAATTAAGGCAATAATGCTTGATAAATCTTTAACAAATCTTTTTAATTTTCTAATTCTTTGTAAGTTGAGATTTATTAAAACTTAAAGATATATTTGTGTTGTATTTATTTTATTGTTTTTAGTTTTTAGTTTTTGACTTCTAACTTTTGTTAAATTAAGGCTTGTTAAAGCTTAGAATATATTTATATTTTATAGTTTTGTTTTTTTTAGTTTTTGTTTTAAACTTTAATTTTTTTTATATTGATTTACTAAAGTTAATAATTTTTATATTGACTTACTAAAGTTAATAATTTTTTATTTTTTTTTTTTAACTCTTTGACAGTCTTGTCAGTATCTTTATTACTAGATAATTAAAATTACATATGTTATTACACACATGATTTATATAAACTAAAATAATCAGGTCTGGCATCATCTGGTTGCTTCTTGAGTAACTAAATGCGACCTGTTACACTGCTCTACACATAGGACAGAAGACATTGTCAGCTCCATCAAGAGCCAAACCAAAATGGCTTCGAACTGTTATTTATAATCTCCTCAATTGCATCATTCCACCTCTTTTTGACCTCTTTTGCTTTTTGCTGGGTTTTCTTTAGTCTTTCTTTCTTTTCTTCTTTAGACAAATATCTTCTTGCTTTTACTAAGCAGTTTTTGCTCTTTTTTTCTTTAGATGCATTGACCAGTCTTGTTTCTTGTCTCTTTTGCTTCGCTATAATATCTTCTTGTCTTTCTTATCAGTTTACCTTGTAGCATCTTTCTTTCCATATAAAATCAAAATACCCATTTCTAAAAATGTAAAAAATGTTTTTCAAATACTCATCTACTATCCTTTTCAACTTCACCACATCTTCTAAATTCTTGTATGTTTCTTTTCTACATAGCCCTTTTACTAAACTTTCTCTAGCTCATGTCTTTTCCTCTTTACTAAGTCCAATTAGTATCTTTCTAAAACTGTCTAGACTAATATCACCTTTTGCCTCTCTAGGCAATTTGTTCCACACCATCTCTATCACTACTGCTTCTATGTTCTGCCAGTTGAGTTCTTGTGCTTCACATACCCATATATAGTCTAGTGTTTTTTAGATCCACTACTATATACCTTGCAATTAGCATTAGTTAAATCTTTGAATTTCTTTGCTGTAGTTTCTACAGCACTGGCAGTTCACCCGTAATTAATTTGAACCAAAAATTTAGTTTTTTACTTTTCTTGAGTAACTTGTATTTGTAGCCTATTAAGTCACTTAAATGCAATCAGAAGAGATTATACCCAAATTTTTCTCTATCCTCTTCTGTTACTGCTAACTTGCTTAGATGTAATAAACTTAGTCTTGCTGCTGTCTTTGCTTGAAACAGTTTTTTGAGAAAATTTCTCAGGCTCGATTCGATTTGATTTTCTTTTCATTGCCACTGAAATCTTATCTAGTTGTTATAGATTGATGCTATGTCTGTAACCTGGCTATACTCTGCATCTCTCTTTGCTAGAATATCCACTCTATCATTCTACTGCTCTCCACTATAACTCTTTACTTTTTCTAATACTAAATCTATATATTTAATTTTAACTACTTCCAAAATACCTATTCTAATATTAATGTTCTTTGATTTTGACTATTTCTTCTTCTCTTTAAGTCCAGGCTGCCTTGTCAATGCTGCTATTACTGCCACACTATCTGTTCGAATTTTTACCTTACACTCCTGTGGAACTGTTAAAAATGCAAAAAGAATTGCTGATAGCTCTGGCTTTGTTGATGAGGGCCATTTTTCTACTCTACAGTACCCTCAAAGACTATCTTAGATATATCTTTTCGGATATGCAACCAGCTAGCCCCTATTGCTACTACTATCTTATTTGTCTTTAATAACCTGTCTGTATAGAAGAGAAGTGTCTTTTCTGGTTGCTTCTTATTTATCCAAAATTGTTCTCTGAGTACTTTTTGTAGCTCTGGATTAGTTACATATCTCTTAATTAATTCTGTTTCTAATGACTTTTCAATTGTAACTATAAATACTGTTTTCTTATCTTTAATCCTTCTTCTCTTATTGGCCATTACTATGTTTTGAAAAAGGACTGCCGATAATGAATATCTTCTTTTTTCTTCTTTTATACTTGGCTTGGGTAGACTTGTTATTATTTTGTCTTTGCTATTCTTCAAATATTCGCTATCTTCTTTTGGAATTTTCTCTAAGATCAAGCCAAACTTGTATTCACCTTTTTCCTCATTTTTACTATCTCAGATCTTGAACCTCTCTAATCTGACCCTTGTACTCTCTTTTTCTTGCACTTTACATATCTTTCTTTTTTTGTTTTCTGTTTTATATAGCACTCATTCTTTAACTCTTTTGTCTTTAGAGATTGTTTTTCTAGATAGACAATTGTTCTTTTATTTGGATTGCTTTTACTATACTCAGCTTTTACTTGTCTTGAAAGATGGTCTCATAGCAAAGATTGCTCTATTTTTTTTAGACCACTTTGCCTTTTTACCCCAGCTAGACTTCCCTCTTATAAACTTAATTTGCTGCTATATTAGTAGTCGACTCCTAGTATAATCAATAATTTGAATGCTAAAAAATATCATTAGTTTTTGCAACTCTTTTGTAAGTTCATTTATATTTTCTTTTAATAGCAGCTTGTTTAAAGAAGTACCTGTATTCTTTATGTTCTACAGAGAGTTCTAGTTACCCATTAACAAATCTAATCTTTTTGCTCTTAATAAAGCTATACACGTCAAATTATACTTCCACAATTTGCTTAGCTATTTGTCATCTTCTATCTGCCACACCACACTATACTAGTTAAACCTGCATCTAAAAAACTCTTTTTAACTCAGATTTGTGTTATTACCCCTTTGACTCATGTACTGTTTAATATGTTTTGTAGAGCAGTTAGTTGCTTAGTTACAATTTCTTGTTCTAGTGATTTGCAACCTTCCAAATCTTTATACAAAATTATATTATTTTTGACTGTTTGAGCTAATTCTTATTTGTTTTTAACTAGCCTTATAAATAGTTGATGGATCTTTTTAGTTAATAATATTTTGATTTTTGATTATTTTTGTTTATATTATTATTTAATAATTTGCAGCTATATTTTTAATAACTAGTTATTTTTTTCAATTATCTTTTAATTTATTACTGCTTTAAAAGTAGTAATTATTAATTCTCTTATCAATATTTATTTTTATTTCAATTCTTTTATTTTTATTTTATTAATATTTTGGCTAAATATTAACTTCTTTGCTATTATATTGTAAATTTTATTTTTATATAGCTGTAGTAAGTAAATTAATAAAAATTTATTAATAAAATATAATAAAATATTAAAATTTTTATTATATACAAAAATTTTTAAATGATTTTTTTAAAATAATAATTAATTTACTACCTGGATAAATTATTTACTCACATTATTATTTTTTTAAAAAAATAATTAAACCTAAAATATTAGCAGGTTAGAGTTGAATATATTATATGTAAAATCATATAAAGAATCTTTTTTTTTTGTTGTTAAGATGAGGCCTTGCTTATATCTTTATTGAATAATTTATATAAGTAATTATATAGAAACTATATAAAACTTAATTTGTATAATTACAAATAAATATAAACTATATATAAAAATAAAAGCTCAGACTAAAAGTTGGAATAAACCAGACTAATTATCTGTGATCTAAGCCTACTAGAGTGGTCATAACTTACCTGGGTTTGAATAGTTAAAATATAATTAGTAGAGGTGCTATATTAAATCTACATTGTAGACCAGATATTAAATTTTTAATTGGTAAGCCTAGCAGGAGAGCAGATATTAGACTTATCATAAAGTTAATCTGGTAAGTTACATAGGCAGTTATAAGTGAATAACCTTTTGGTTCTAGTAGTCATACGAGAAGATAATGGTTGGGTAGATACAGTATTGGTAGAGATTTGGTGTATTTTTTTTAAAGTAGAGAAGTTTATACAATATGTTTTCCACATATGATCATAGAGTTGGTTAGAGATTTTGATAAAAATTTAGATAATAAGTTGAGAGGCAAGGGAGTAAGAAATATCAAAGGATAATACAGATTGTACAAGTGCAATAGGGATAAGACCTTTAAGAGTTGAGTATATAGAGTATGGGTAGAGAGAAGAAGGCTGGAGAGAGAAAGCAGGATGAGAAGAAATTGTATAAATTAAGTAATTGGTTTCTCGATAGAAAAGATTAAGATTGAAGTTGGTAATAGTTTCAGTAATAGAGGAATTAATAGCTTGGATTAAATAGTTGAGGCTAGAGCATGTATACCAGTGAAGTATTGAATCAGAAAGATTGCATTGAAAGCAAAGATAGGGTAGATTAGAGCTAGATGATATAGAGTTAATATAAAATTGAGTAGATAGCATGTTTAGTAATATTTTTATTTTAAAGGACTTAAGGTAATTAAGTTTGGGATTGGTAAAGTTGTATGATCTTTTGTGATTGTTATTAAAGAATAGCCAAGTAGAGTTCCAGTTGATAAGGTTAGAGAAGCGTAACCACTTTTGACAACGTCTTTGTGAGGACCACATTGTAATAGTTTTAGCATTGCAGATATTTTTAATAAAGCATTTGGTAGAGTATTCGATAGGGGTATTTTTCCATTAGAGAAAGAAATAAGGGTTATAAATGTTGGAGTAGTTAAAAAGTAAGGTTGGTGAGGACAGATAATTGTTAGCGAGAAGGTCTGCTAAGTTGTTGAAGGTATTGTTTGAGTGAGCTTGAACTTTGTAAAGAAATAATCTAATATTGTATGTCTTGAGTAAGTTGAGGAGTGTATGCCAGATCAGCTACATATTAAATTTAAAGTATTTAGTAGTGAAGTAGAGAGTTTGAAGAAGTTTGTTATATTTGAAGATTACTGATTGAGAGTCAGTAAAAATATCAACTGAAGAATTGTGAGGAACAGTAGAGATAGCGGAAAGAATAGCTAAAAGTTCTGCCTTATAAGATGAGAGCTAGTTGGAGATTTGAGCAGAAAAGTTATACATGACAAAGTTATTAGATACTTGAGTCTAGCAATACTCATAGTGCATTGATTAGTACCAAGATATAGAACAGAGCCATCTGTATAGAAGGTAAAGTGTTAAAAAAACTTGTTAACAAGAAAGAATTGTATAAGAATATTGGATGCTATTTATGGCAAAATAGAGAAGATGCAAGGGAGTCAACAATATTAATAGAAGGGGGAGATAGAGTATAAGAAGGGTTTTTTTTTTTTTTTTTTTTTTTTTTTTAGCGATCATGTCATATTTTATTTAGAAATAAAGTAGTTATATTATCAAATGCTATTACTACCTCTGGTATTA
>CAJVPU010000161.1:0-22295 GCA_910591775.1 Dentiscutata heterogama | reverse complement strand
ACAAAAATACTATTGTGCGAATACGCTTTTTGAACCCTACAGTTATAATTTGTCATTCGTTAAGCCCTTGTTCACGTGACCCAGCGTTGCTGACCCAGAGTAACCGAAGCCTTAAATCACCCACCAGCCAAATCTAACACACCTCTTTCGTAAGGTTACCCACCATCGGTTACGCAAGAATCTGTATTGTGGAGCGACCGAGTCGCCGTTTTCTAGTCTTCACAATACAAAAGATAAAATCGATTTTATTTTATCTTTTCTTAGTCTGTAAAACTTTAGTATATAAGAGCCTAGAGCTCAAATTCAATAAAGAATAACTCGGGTAGAGTTTAATAACTCATTAGAGTTCGAATCAATAAGAGTCTACCATTCCAACTTTAAACATTCGCTATAATTACCCCCGATAAGTTAAATTCACATAGAATTAGTAGTCTAATCCCGTGATCCCGAATAAGAGCTTCGTGACATAATCTAGAGCTCCATTTGGCCCTAATAACTCGGACCAAGTCTTCCCACGCCTTCTTTCGTGCCTTCCACCATTAGGGGTTGATAGAGTTTAGTGGTATAAAGTGTGTTGTTTGGATTAGTTCTAGTGTTAGTTGATATCCGTGAGGCCATATTTTGAATTCCCGGATCGATTTGCCCCTCACGCCGTAGACTTTCCGGTAAATCTTAATTTAGGTTTCCTGACCAGCTACTGGATATTCTAAATATGCTAGAACTGCCAGATCTGGAGGATTTGAATAATTTGGATTAAATGACGGATCTTAGTAATTCTGGCTATAAGGCTGATATTGGGTTTATTGAAGATTTTTAGGATATGGAAGATTCCTGGGAATGTAAACACTAGATTTAGCAATTATAAATAAAGGCCCTTTTGGCCCTTGGGGAAGAATAACTCCCGGTTTTGCTTTTATTAATACTCATACAACCCGACAAGTATTCAGAATAAAACATATAAGTATGTCCTTAGTTAAATACATAAACTTTATACATAGTGAGCCCGAACGACTACTAGGTCGTTATTATCCTAGATATTCCTGATTATAAATACCCATAAACTACCTAAGTTGTATTTTGTATAGGCCACCTTTATTCAGTAACCACTCGCCAAATCTAACACGCCTCTTTGACCCAACCTAACCTAAACTTTGGTTACGCGAGCCAACGACCAAGCGACAGACTCACCGATTTTTGGGTCTGATATGCTAATACTTTTATTTTAAATTAATAATTTATGCAAAGTTATGTATAATTTATGTAGATTTTTAATAATATATATAGATTTATAATTATTATATTCATATAAAAATTATGGGATTTGTCGACCAAATTCATGTTTCAATCAAATTTGTATATTTTAATCTATCATCGATAACTCGCATTTTGATGATTCGATCTTGGTGCCTTTGATATAATTCAAAGAATGGTATAAAAATCACCAAGATTGAATCACTAGAACGCGAGTTAACAATGATAGATCAAAATATACAAATTTGATTGAAACACGAATTTGGTCGACAAATCCCATATTAATATGCAAAATTTATATAAAAATTTATTTAAATTTTATAAGTATAAAAGTTATATAATTATAGTAAGTAAAATTTACATGTATATAGCATTTATACAATTTTTTTTATAAAATTATATTTATGTAAGTTTAAATAAATTTTATATAAATTTTTGTTTTAAGAATATATAAAGAATAATGCATATAGTTTTTATATAATATTCTATATAATAATTATTAAAGTTGTAGGTCTAGATGAAAACGCACTTCATGATGAAAGAAGAATGAATTTAGCAAGTAACAGTTGAATATGCATAAATAAGCAATAGAGATAATCTGCTTAATGTTCCTTATTACCATCATATTGCGTTTGCAAAATTTCAATGGAACTTAATAAATAGAATTGATAAAAGATGCTTAAGTACGAATCAATAGAGGTTTTTATTCAATCTATCATAGCATTTGAATATTGCTACAATTATTAGTGAATCACGATAAGTATTATAATTATTATAATATTTAGATTTGACAATCAGATCGTTAGGTACTTACCGACTATTCAATAAAACATTCATTGAATTTTTTGATATTAAATAGCCGAACAAATGAATATCGGTTTACACAGTGTTCTTTTTATTGTCAATAGCTATATAATTTCTTTCCATATGCATAAATAGATTATTTAACTTTTTCCATGTAACTGGTGTATAAAGAATGGTAGTTGCTCCTCCGACTTTTCCAATTAACATTTCTGCAAATTCGTTTTCTTCATTATTTTGAAATACTATAAAGACCATTAATAAATTATTATTATTAATTTCTAATCCTCTTAATTCTGATATTGTTCTCATGACTTCTTCTTTATCATTTCCATAGAGGTTAATGAATGCTATATCATAAGCAGATTGATTATTCAATTCTTTATATTTTTTTGCGACTCTTTCAAAGGTATCAAATGCATCAACTTTTTCGTTGCCTTTAAAATATTTCAACAATGAATTTCTCGCATCTTTGACCGGATGAATTATTAGTATTCGTTTTTGTTTTATAATTTGAGGAAATACACAACTTATATGATCAAGTTTTGTATTTAATAATGAAGAGGCGATTGAAAATAGTTCAACATTCCATGTAAACCAAAATTTACTTCCTTTACCTAACTCACTTTCTACTTTAATTTCTCCTCCATTAATTTCTACTAAATTTTTACAAATTGAGAGACCAAGTCCTGTACCATCTTGTGTCTTAGTTATTGACATGTCACCTTGTGAAAAGCTTTTCCAAGCATATTTCATATACTCTGGATCCATGCTATTATATTATTATTAAATAAATATAAATAATATATAATGTTGAGAAAATTAATCATAAATATCTTACGTACCCAATGCCTGTATCATATATTTCAATTAACAATCTTCTTTTTTTAACAATTTGACCATAAGTTGGTTTATTTTTGTCCTCATCAATGACTTCTTGTAATTGCATCGAAATTGTTACCACAATTTTACCTTTATTGGTAAATTTGACTCTAAGAATTAAGAATGAATCAGCATAAGGATGTAACGAAAAATAAAATAAATAAATAATATGTGAAAAAAAAATAGTTACGAGTTTGATAATAAATGAGACAAAACTTGTTCAAGCCTATTTACAATAAAAAAAGACAATATAAATAATAATTTCCATGTTTTTTACACATTTTATATAAAATATATTTGGGGTTTCAAAGTTAACAAATAAGTGACGCATTTCGAAAATAAATAGGATTTTTTCAATAGTATTTTTACTATGTTGAATTATAAATCGGAAAAATAAAATAAGATTCTCTGATTTTAACTTTGAATCCCCCTATTAGTTCAATTACCTTTCAGGATCGCTCTTTACATATCTTGTCAGCATATCTATCTCATAATTTACAATTAATTCAATCTTTTTAGCTCCGGCTTTTTTTCCAAATTTTTCAATTGTACGATCAAATAATTCTAATAAATCAAATGTTCTATTTATTAGAGTGACTTTTCGTGCTTCTAATTTTGCTGCGTCAAGAATATCATTTACTATAGATAAAACTATATCAGAAGCGTTTGTCATAATTTTAATCATGTCTTTTTGGTCTGCAGTCAGGTTAATGTTCTCGAAGGAAGAAAGAATGCCAACTATCGCTCCTAATGGTGTTCGTAATTCTATAATGATAAAATGAAAATTAAAAGTTAATTATAATATGAAAATTTTAGTACATAATGATATAAATATGCACTAATGATAAGGATAAATACCATGAGAAGTATTTGCTAATATTTGACTCTTGATCTTATTTGCAAATTCAACAGCTTTTAGTTTAATTTCGTTTTCAGCATTCTCTTTTAAAATATTTGCATAATTAATAGCTAAACTTATTTGATTCGATATTTGTTGTAATAATTCAATTTCAGAATCGAGCCAAATAGAATTTGAAGGTCTATATAATTTTATCCATCCCCAACGATTATTCTTCAACATTATTTCTACAGACAATGCAGATACATTTTTACAAACATCTTCACAATATACGTCTAAACAAACATCTATTCCTGAATTATTATTATTTAAAAATTCTTGAGCATTGATAAATGTTTGTGATTTATTTTTGTCATTAATATTAGTAAATAAATTAGTCTTTGATGTTATACTTTCCGGGCCTTCATATAAAGCAACTATTTTATCATTCTTAAATTCAGGTTGATCGTTTGAAATAATAAATATTCTTTCACTTGGTAATTTACTATGGATTTCTTTAATTATATCTAACAATGTTTTATTTAGATCTAACCCAGAAAGAATCTTATTTGATATTGAAAGCATTAATTGCTTTATTTCTTCTTGTTTACTTTGTTGAAATGAAATTTTACGACGAAGAAGTGAAAGTTCAATATTAACACGAATGCGAGTAATTAGTTCGGTTGAAGAAAATGGTTTTATTAAATAATCATCTGCTCCTCTATCCAGACCTAAAATTAAAAATGCATTAAAAATAAAATTTTGACAAAGAATAATATGCGAGTGATGCTGAGGATCATGTTTTTTGATGATTTACTTTTAATAAAAATATTTTAAGCAACATAATATTCAAATTAGTGTGACATTAGTGTAACAATTTAATTTTTAAATCCTATGAACTCTGCACATTACCACTCTCTTCATAATATAATATACAGGATTACTATTAATTTGTCAAACTAATCTGAATGGGATGATTCCAATAATATTAAAATCTTAAATGTTTAATTACTTGATTCTTTAAGATATTTATTAAGTAAATATTCAAAAAACATGACTTACATGCGTCACTCATACATAATAATCTTTAAATTACCTTCGATTATAGAACCTTCACCAGCCTTTGCAGATAATAGTATTATGGGAATCAATCGAGTTTTTGCATTAGATCTTAACAAACTTAATAACATGTATCCATTCATATTAAGCATCATGACATCTATTAAATTCAAATAATAACAATATTATTATTGCCATATATAATATATTGCCGGTAAATCATTTTACTTACCGCTAAGTATTAAATCAGGCAATCTGTTAAGTTTATTTAAGACTAGCATAGCATCTTGGCCATCACAAGCACAATATATATCGAATTCTCTTAAAAGATCTGCTAGATAACCTCTATAAATATGACATGGTCAATAATAAGAAACAAAATTATTTATAAAAAATTGATGATTTTAAATTTATTACCGCATATCATTATTATCATCAACAAGTAGGACTTGATATTTTTTCTCATTAATGGAATCATCTGTAGAGAAATGAAAGGTGGTATCTTCTGATAACATTTTGCCAATATCCATATTCTGATCTTCGATTGATAAATTATCCATATCGTTTTGAACATAATAAGATGTATGGTTTTTTATCCATTGAGAACTTTCTTCTAAATAAAGCTGTCGTTTAATGTATAATTCTTGACCATAACTTATTGGATTTTCAACGTTATTAAAGTATATTTTATTTTTTGTTAAGTGTTCACATCCTATTGGAAACCAACATTTAAATGTAGTTCCTTTATTTACTACAGAAGTTACAGTGATATCTCCACCATGGCATGTAATAAGTTCTTTGACGAGTGCTAGCCCTATTCCAGTACCTTCATGACTGCGCGAACTCTGAGATTCTATACGATAAAAGCGTTGAAATATATTTGGAAGGGCTGATTCCGGGATACCAACTCCTGAATTGAACATGAATAGTAATAATAGTAAAATTATTATCTAATTTAATAAGTCTTCAAGGAATTATTTATTAACCTGTATCAGACACTTCGAGAACTATCATCTTTTTCTTATCTTTATAGTCAGGATATAAACGAATAGTTATGCGCCCATTCCAAGTATGCTTTAATGCATTCGAACCTTTAATAAACAAAATGTTTTAGTCGTATGTTTTAATGAATTAATATTGTATAATAAAAAAAAATTTTTATACACATATTTTCACACATATATATTATTATTATTATTTGAAAATGTTTGAAAATGCTTACAAAGATTAAATACAATTGTTTCATATATATTATGATCCAAATAAATCTTGTCTCCTACAGCTTTATTAAATTCATCGGGATGTGGAATATCAATAATATAATCCAATCCTAACGTTTTGGCCATGTTTTGAAAATCAGAAGCCAATTCTCGAGTAAATTCAGCCATGTTTGTTTCACGATAACATGTTTCTAATTCATTAGATTCTATATTTGAAAACTATATAAGAAATGAATATTTTTAATGTAATAATGGTTCTGAAAATTATTGCTAGTATTTTTATTATTTGAATTATCATCTTTAAAGATTTTAATATATAACTTACCTGTAACAAAGTGTTAATAAGTTTAAGCAATCGACGAGCGTTACGTCGTATAATTTGAAGATGAGACATTATTGGCGCTTCTTGTGGACATGTATTAATTATGTCGTCAAGTGGTGAAAGCATTAAAGTTAACGGTGCTAGCATGGTGAAAAAAATAGGGTTAGTCTATTATCGTAATACATTCTAAAAAAAAAAATTATACTTTAAGATAAAATACTCTTTATTTCATGGCTGATGCCTTGAAAAAATGCGACTTTTTGTTGATTTAAATCAGCCAATGTTTTAGATCGCTTCTTTTCCTCTTCAATTGATCTCGCATGTAACAAACATGTATTCATATGATTTGTGATTAACTAACAAATTATACCATAATTGTATTTATGTATATTTTTAATAAATAAAAGTTAATTAAGGAAACTTTTGCATACTTTTAGAAATTCCATATACCGCTCATCAAGTTTACGACGTCGATTAATACCACAAATCAATATAGAGGATAAAATATGACCTTTGCCAAGAGAAATTTTTGCCAATAAAAGTACAGCCTGAGATCCGTCTTTTAAAAGAACTTTTACATGACCACCTTCCTTTATTAAAAAGTGCATTGGCCATGAATCACATTCTAAGAACGAATTAGTTACAGCCTCTTGGTTTAATTCAGAATGTTTATTGTAGCTTCTATTAAAGTCTTTAGTTAAGTTAATTATTTCAGGGGTTTCAGGTAAATAATCAGGTAAAAGCCATCCTTTTTCATTGTCGTAATCAAAGGTTGTAGCAATTAGACGAGCAATCAGAGGTTCAGTAGTAGTATTTAATTTATGCTCGACAAAGTAAATTAATGCGTAAGGTATATCAGCAGTATTATCACTCAGTACTTTCGTAATCATATGGCAGACATTTTCTAAGGATTCAACCTCACCTTATGTCAATATAAGTATGTGTTAATGTACTGTAATAAATATCACAATTATTCAAATATAAACATGATATATTTAATATATATTTATAATATATTTATAGTATGATTTTACTAACCAGAAATCCGAAGACTAAGTTCGCCAAGTGTTTTTAATCTTCGAGTATTCAAAACTTTGTGAGTAGTTTCTTGTGACATAATAAGTATAGCACAAACAGTGCCATCAGATTTAAAAACTGGACTAAATGTATAGTTAAAGTACGCCTCTTCTGTATACCCATCACGTTGTAACTCGAAGAATGCATCATTTTTAAAAATGCCTTTTCCAGTTGTTCTTACACTATATTAAGTTAAAATTTCGAAAGCTTTAAATATTAAAAAAATGAGAAACTATTATCACAGATGAAACAGATATTGGCTGAAACTGAGAATTGTGCCTATTTTATTTAAAATTTTAAGGGACTTTTAGGACTTGCTGTAGACTTATTAATAAAAGAGCGTAAGTAGGTTTTGGCAGGGTTTGTATTTTCAAAAAAGAAATAAATGAAGTTCGTTTCAGCCTCAACCAATCTCAGCTTCAACTAATTCTGTAATTCGGCTTCAGATGGAACAATTATTATACAACTAACTTACCTTTCTAATTGTGAAACAACAATTTCATATATTTCAGGCCAATTTTCTTTAGCAGTTTTTCCTAATGCTATTTAATACGTATTTAAAAGCGTTAAATCACCAAGTTTATTATAATGTACCGTATAATCGCGAAATAATGCGCTAGGGTGTAATTTCGAATTTTGGCTTAAATTAAATTTATTATTCAAAATTTCACCCCGTGCGTTGCTTCGTGGTTATACAATATACAATGATTATTTAATTAACCATATGGATGCCTTGTCTTCAATAACGGTTTCCACGCTATATATATATATATAAAAAATGGTTACCTAAAACCATCAAGTAGATTAAATAAGTGAAATTTAAAATTATTTTACCTTCATTATATAGTGAGATCCAGTCAGGAGCAATGGAAAGACAAGTAGGAAATAATGATTGAAGGCATAAATTCTGAAATTGGCAAGCAATTTTTTTTTCTATCAGGTTGAAAACTCTATGCTTTTAAAAAAAGTATAATAGCAAATTACCACAGCATTTTTGAGAGAAGCATCCCATAATTCCATAGGACCTAGTGAAGTTGATGACCAATTATAGTTATAAATAGTACTAACAAAGTCTGATTCCTCATTCTCGATATTATTGCTGAAGGTCGACATATAAACTAGAAAAATGAACGGTAAAACTAACAAAGATGAACTAAGAGAAAATTAAGTTATAAACAAATCACCTAAAAGGTGAGTACGATATATAGTAATATCGATCCAAACATTCGGTCTTGGTCTTACATAAATAGAGTACATAATCTGCATAATAAATCTGCGAATACACGTACAGTACAGCAATATTTAGCATTAACTTTCCTACCGTTTACAATGGTTTCACAACAGTGCCAAAAATCATTCTTACGAATAAAAGTTTGCATTTATGTCATAAAAAAATATCGGAGACAAACAAAAAGTTTCCTCATTACTGCATTAAGTTAGTGTTTTTATGTTACGTATAAACGGATTCAGCTCATGAAAAACCTGATTGGTGATAACAGTAGCATACTTTTATGTAATCATTATCAATTTTTTTAGCCGTTATTATTCTTACAAATTTTTGCTTATTACGACTGATTATAACATATGTTTCATAATTACAACTTGAAAGGCATAGTTTCTGAAGTATAAATTACTCGCTCGGATCGGCTTTATTTGATTTGAAGTTACACATACGGAAGTAGTGCCACGTTGCGGAGGTTTTTGTGTTGGAAAAATGTGAAACTTAGTTTTCGTTGTTAGTCAATAAAATCTTAAATGATGAAAGACGAAACTGACGAAGCTGCAAAGAGTGGCGAAAATAATAAGAGATGAAGAAACGGATCATCAGTTCCAAAATCGAATTTATAAGAAGAAAATTATCTCTATTATCATATAAAATAATCAAGGTTTGCTATACTGTTTTGATGATTTTAGGATTAAATGAAAACCAAGATTTGAAGTATTTTAAATTCACAATCATCAAAAAAGGCATATTTGATAACGCATTCATTGTGAGATCGGAAATGAATATCTCAGATCAATGCAATGAATTGTAGCATTCGTTTCGACCAAAATTCATTGAAAACAGTTTAGCTGTTAGCTGTTCTCAAATTACGGAAAATTTCCGGATAATATAATTTAATGGCTCATACGTTTCTGGTTAATGTAGTGGTGCATCTACCTTATTATGTAAACTTAATATGATATTACCACAAGCTTTCATTTTTTTTATAACTTGCATGCTAATATTGTTACCAGAAAATTAATCAACAGACTTAAGAGTTATTAATTTTAAACTTTAATGCCGTGTTTAAAAATTTTATAGTGAAAAAAAACTTTTGATTCTGACAAATTTACCATAACGAGGCAGAATAACACATCTGTAATTATTATATTTTAAATATATGAGAGACTTTAATAGCTCGGTTGACTATTTATAATTTCTTTAGTTGGCTTTTTAAAAATTAAATATACAAACCGGATCATGTCAATAATATTTCCAGCATTATGTAAAAAGCTTCTAATATTAAATTAGGATTTTGTCATTTTGAAATTAGGTTTCATCAATTTGTTTTCAGGTTTCAGGATTTCGTCATTTTGATTTTTTGTTTAAGTTTCATCATTTTGATTTTTTATTTAAGTTTCATCATTTTGATTTTTATTTAAGTTTCGTCATTTTGATTTTAGGTTTTGTCTTCACCGGAGGTTTCGACTTTCCAGGTTTAGGGTTTGTCTTTCGTCATCATGATGAAAAGGCTTAGCCTAACAACTATAGTGAAAAATATTTTTGGCCGATTAATCTGCTTGTCATTAATAAATAGGGTGCGGATACGTAGTTTATGAACAAAAAAAAAAAAATTTTTTTTGTGAAAAAATTCAGTGAGTTTATCATTCTGGTTAAAAAACTTTTTTTGATGTTCTCAAGCATCAACTTATGTAGTCACAATTTCCTAGTGATCAAATAGAACATAGGTATTATGATATAAGTCTCATAACATTTTAGAAAAATCAATAGAGATTAGCGATATTTACTCAAGAATCAATCATCGTTGCTATTAATTAAAATTATGTTCAATTGCTACAATAGACAAAAATCTCAATCAGTTTATAAATAGTATTGAAAAATTTTTGCAAATAAGGGTATTCTTAAACCTCATTCTCGATGAAATTAGCTAGTGATTGTTATAGTAATTAGTTACAATTATGTAAAATTTTTGTTGACAATTGAAATTCTCTCGAACTTTATCTTTGATATGATGAATTAGTGAGGTTAATTATGTTTCTCTTTATTAAAAAACGGACTTTACATAATTTTAATATCGTCGCAACAAAATCACGTCAAAAGACTTGCGCCACAGAATTATCAAAATATAAGAAAATACGTAGTAGCTACGCGATCACATATATTAAATCATATGATATGACGTGTAACATCTCGGAAATTTTGATCTTTGTCAACTCAATAAGAATCCGATAATATAGATAGATACGATTTCGGTTTGATCGATATAACACTTAGCAAGTTCTTAAAATCAATGACAATACTGTCACGATTCTCAGTTACAGGGATCATGGGTTCGATTCACTCAGTCAGAACACTCACTTGGCAGGCACTGGCGTATTGTACCTGGCACTAACACCTCGACACCATATGTCGGCAATACCACAAGAGGAGATCTTGGTTTGTCACTAAGAACGTTTATTCACTAAGTAAAGCAAGCTTTCTTGCTTGTTTGAGATCGTTGCTCTTTTGTTAGAGATTATCCGGGTATTAGATTACCCGGTTACCGCATCATGCAACACAAATAGACTTTTTAATTACTATGCATCAGCAATCACGCCATTTATGCAACCCGGTCATTGGTAACGGTAATCGCTACAGATGCAGGAGTGTTGGTCAGATACTTCTAAGAAATACAGATTCTGAAAATTATCTTGAAAAGTGTTATAAAAATAATTAACAATTGTGCTCATGCATGTAAATCTGGTGTAAAATCGCAGTTACTTGCGGATATATAAAAGGGTTTTATGTCCGGGTAGCATTATGCAACACATACGAATAGACTTTAAATTAAATCCATGCATCAACGATCACGCACATCCCGGGCATGATCGGGTAACCAATCATATCTAACCCTAGCAATCCACATACGTACAGGGGGTGTTGGTCATCACCATGACAGATAATGATGTGCCACGTACTGTACTGTACTGTACGTACTGTACGTACTGTACGCTAAAATTTTGAGTCATTTTATAAGCTCTGAAGTTTAGAACAGAGGAGAACGTCCCAAATACGGAAATGATTCCGATATTGTTACACAGAGAGCAACAGCCAATCATGCTATTAATTTTAGCACGTTAGCCAATCATGTTACAAGAAAAAAGTTGTGGGATTAAAAGGGATTAAGCGGATATAATATAGGGCAAGGTAAAGGCTTTAATTTATCTGTAATATTTTATTAAATTTCAAGAAAGTTAAGCTACCCGTGCTTTTTTAAATACATATTGTAAAATGTATAAATAAAAATTTTTATCAATTGTGCGACTACTGGGTGACTCAGGTACTCGTTTCCTAATTTGGGATGTTCTCCCCTGTTCCCGACGGGTCACGGGTTTAAAATTTAAAATCGGTTTGGAACCCTAATCGGTATTATGTAAAAATTAACGCAATAGACAATTTTTAGTGCTGCAACTTGATTAGTAGATATTAGAGATGTGCATCTCGCGCGAAATGCCGATGTCATTCTATTGATTTTCGCGCGAGATAATATAAATAATTTACTATGACATCATCATTTCGCGCGAGATGCACACCTCTAGTAGATATATCATGTGATAATAAAAAGTTTTCTGGCGATCTTGGGGAAGATACATAGAGGTCACAGTCTATATTACTTTTTTTTTCATGAATTTAGATTTTCTTGCATTTTATAAACACCCTGCCCACACACAAGTTTGGCTTATCGCTGTATAGTTTATTTGTAAACGGGTACAAACACAAGTGCCACACTTACAGGTTTATATAATAAAAAATTTTAGCCACATATACGTATATATTATTTTTCTGTTAATAAACAAATGAAAAAAATTACATTGAAAAGTGGCATATATTTAAAGAGTGAAAGGTGTAAGGTTTGTGACGAATGCAATCACCATTCATATCTGTATTGCAAAAGGTGTAAAAAAGCCGCAGAAGGAATATATAAGCAATGTGAATGTCCTCGGATAACTTGATCAATAAAGCAATGGCGAAATTTACCAGACATTTTATAATTTTTTTTTTTTGCATGGAGTGGGGTTGTGGAATTATGTGAAACAAAGTGTGCTATTATTTTTTTTATTATAGCTTGATAAATCAATGCGCAGTAATATTATAGTAATCGTTACATGTATCACAAGAACAGGTAATAATTTATTCTCAATCTTTCACATTCTCAAATAGCTCCTTGATATGGATAGTGTTAAATTCTTTATTGCTAAATTAAGGACCGTTGATTAGATTTTTGTGATGCAATCATATTAACGTAAATTTTCCCCAAAGAGTATTCTAATATTGATTCTGCAAATTGTATAAAAAGGTGATGTTCCGGCTAGTGAATCCTTTTATCTTCCTCATGCAAGTAAATAACAAACGAAACTAATCAAACCAATCTAACTTACTATTATTTGCATCAACAATATTTCTAACCAATCAAACTTGTATTTTTCGCAAAGTAATAATAAAGTAAGTTGGTTTATTGTTCTTGGAACATGTCATTATGACATTTCCCGCCTCTATAGATGTTCCAAAATAAAATGGGAATATTACTCTTCTTGTCATATATCGAGAAAATCTTTGACAATCATCACGCGTATAATAGGCGCAGTGAAATTTGAATCTCGTCACAGCAAAAGTCTTGCGCAATACATCAAAAGATATAAACATCTTCACGTGCCGAATTCTCAATGTTTGTACTGGTGATAAAAAAATTGCGCGTCAAATTTCTTAAAAACCAAGGCGGATTGAATATTCTGAAAACGAGATGTAATGGTAAGTGTGAATGGTAGCATTACATTACTTTTTCATCAGCTTTTCTGATTCGCTATACATCTGAAAAATCAATAAGAAAAGTTTCGCCCATTTTTTTCTTTAAAAAACCGTTATCATTGGTAACGATCATAATCATGTGACCTTGTAATTTTCGCGTTCCTATTCTTGACTGCGGACCGATTTTTTTGTGGCTTAGAGATACAAATATATTTCTGTACTACCTCAGCATCGCCACTAAAAGTTACGGACGCGTGATTTTTTTGTGGCGCAAACCAATCAGATCTCAAGATCAGGTGTAACGTAACACGATCAGGAAAATTCAAAACAAACAACCGCACCTTTACAGCTTTAGTGCATTAACAAAAAGGTTTCCTTGAGCGATTTTACTATAAAACTCCTCCAACCCTAACCCTAACATAGACCCTAACCCTAACCTAAACGAATTTAAGATTTTCTGGTGTGCCGCAATACTGGGGAAGATCATTTCTGTATTTAGTGCAGTAGTGATTAATTATTTTAGTCATAAAAAAAATGCAACTAACACCCGAATGCCTTGACGCTGTGAAATACCGTGGTATGTTAAAAATTGTGCTGATGTCTTTATGAAGTTTTATCAACATAACCTATCATTTTTGACTACTTTAGCCTTTTGGGAAGACACGGAAGAACCTTCGCTCAAGAAATTTTTAGATTTTCGACTTTTGGCTGGCGACTTGGAAGATAAGAAGATTGAGTACACGCGGTATAGTAATGAATTAAATACTATCAGCAAGTTTTACGCTGAAGCTTCAGAATTTGGTCAGCGAATTTTAAATTGGAAGAAAGCTTTCAAGGCAAGTCAATTAATTATTAGTTTATTGGATCTGGAGTATGAGTACACAGACTACTCTACGAACCGTCGTGTTCGTAGTGGGAACGACTGTCATGTCTGTTTGTGGGTTTGCTCCACGAATCGCCTTGAGGCTCTTCGTACCATTGAGTGCGCCAACTACTCTGCAAACCGTCGTGTTTGTAGTGGGAACGACTGTCACGTCTGTTGGCGAGCTACGCTTAATGGACTTTGTGACTCATGGTGCTCGCGAAAGATGAATGTATAATCTGGGTGCTTGTTTGTTCGTGATGTCTCCTATGCTTGTGTAGGGCAAGACAATTATCGAACAAAATATATTGGGCAAATTACTTTAAATTTCTGTCCTATTATCACTATAGGAAAGTAAACGGTTAACGGTAATAAATCATTTATGGAAACTTCAAAACGAAAGACAAAATATCGTATCGAGGAATACATTGATTGATGATAAAACAAATATGCGGGAGAAAAAGGCGAAGGCGAAAGTTCGGAAGTTGCAGGTATATCACTCATTTTCTCACCATCGACCGGGACATTTACATTTGATCTACTTCTATACATAGGCGAACCAGCATGTAACCATTGCCACAGTGACGACAAAACAAATTCAACAATATGCCAGGTCAACAACCACCAGCATCAACAAGAGATTCTATGATGACAACGAAAAAACGGCAAAACGCACCAGAACTGATAAGGTATTTGGTTTTATTATTGCTTGGCTATGATTTCAAACTTAAACACTAACAAATCCAAACTAATTAATCACTATTTGCAATACAATCAGAGCAAGGTTGACAATTCAGACTCCGAAGAAAATGTCGATTTTTATGCCGAAGACTATGATCATCAAGACTTGGTCCAAACTGGTGATGATACTTACGAAGATTCTCTCTCAAATCATCGAGATTTGGATCAGACTGATGATGAAACCGATGATACTCGCGAAAAGTCTCTCTCAAATCATCGAGATTTGGATCAGACTGATGATGAAACCGATGATACTCGCGAAAAGTCTCCCTCAAATCATCGAGATTTGGATCAGACTGATGATGAAACCGATGATATTCGCGAAAAGTCTCCCTCAAATCATCGAGATTTGGATCAGACTGATGATGAAACCGATGATACTCTCGAAAAGTCTCCCTCAGTGATGGCCGTTGAACGTCGAGAAGAAATGAAAGCAAAAGCGGCAACAGCACTTACGACATCAAAAAACTTAATTGAGGTATATGAAAAATTTCAAGATAGTCGAAAATGGGTTCTTTCTACGGGAAAGGTTGTGGAGGACGCTCTCTACAATTTTGCGAGCAAATGCTCATATGAACAGTATGTAACATATTATTCGTGTACGATGTTATAATGCTGTAATTTATAATCTCACATTTGTATATTTCTTTTCACAAGTGCTTCGCATAGCTTCATAATTGATCCTACTGACCAATCATATATCAAAGAAGGTATTTTCACAGAGGATGAACTTAATGAAATCAAGACATATAAAAAACGTGATTTACCAGAAATTCTGGAAGATCTCCTTGGATATTTAATGACATTCGCAAAGGTGAGTACATTATTTTCACAGAAGGAATAAGTCTGAACATTTTGTTTTAATAACGCATTATTCCTAAAATGATATATGCTAATTTTCGAGAAGGGCACGTTACATGATCTAAGGCGTGCGATAGATCAACCGATTAAAGTTATACAAGGAGAATTTAATCCGGAGAAACACCACGATTACGATTGGGTCAGATACGCAATGTATACGATGTGAGTATTAGGCCACAAAAAAGTTTATTATATTCACAGTGAACTGATATTTTTTTAATTTATAGTTTACAGGAGTATGAAATCGGATCCCTTAGGAAAGACCATCATGAACGATGGTATAATATGCATCTCTGGTGCTCCATTGTTGATAGATGTTTCTCTTATGTTGACGATATGGATACGATTCGGTATGAACTTGTTTCATTGGAGAAATTTTTAAATAACAAACATCATTTAAGCATTTTACATTAATTCTTAGGGATGAGTCTTGCAGCATCGCTTCCGGCATACGAAAGAATGCCAATCGTACCACATCTGGTGTAAATAAAATGGAAAGGCAAAAGGTTGGCCGGAAGGGAGATTTCATATTAAGAACGTCATCGAATTTGGAATTTGGCGGTGCGGAAGCAGGTAGAACGTTCAAAACGGACAAGGGCACAAAGTGGCTTGTGGAAAGCGGGCTTAAGCTACCGAAGCTATTAAAGGACATGATTGTCCAATTAGCAAGTGAAGCCGAATGGTCTGCACAAGTATTACGTAATCTGACAACGTTCGGATTTGTACACGCAGGTGAGTGATGAATTTTTTTGGCGATCATATTACGTCTTTGATATTTCGTTTCATAGTTTGTCCTTTTGAAAGACCGTAGGCAAATGTTGCTGGAACTAGATTGCCCTGAAGGGTATGTGTGTCGTTTGAGTCGTGGCAACATCTACAAAGTGGCCGACTCCATTGTTACACACACTACTGAGACGCTGCCACTAATTGCAGCAACCTGGAGAGCGAAGGTAAGTAGAGTGAATGCTTGTCTGTTTGTTTACAATATATATTGTACTTTTCGCAATCTAATCTCTTGTATACATGAATGCTCTTGTAGGCAGCTATTCAAGAATGCCTCAATATAGTCAGGAGGCGCATGGTTAAGATTGATGATGATAAAATAGTATCAGAGATTGTACGATCCGCTGGATCGACCAAGCTTCCTAAGATGGCAGACGATAGTATAATTATTCCTGATTGCTTTGGAACTCCGTTGAAAAAAAGCGATATTGAATCAAAAAAAAATATATATAGTTTTTTCTGCGCCTAACTTACCTTCATATTACTAAGATCATTTTACTTATTTTTATCTTGAGCATTTTGTTGTAATTATATAGTACAATAATAAAGTATGTTTGCCTGCTATACATCCATTCACCAAAACCTATAGTATTGTTTTTTTTTCTTTGCCTTTAAGAACATGGGATCAAATTTTCGATAAAAAGTCGTGATTATGAAGCTTCTAATTTCGGATTAGTGGTTATGCGAATTTTATAAAATTATTTTAGAAGAAATGACTGTGCTATATAACGTTATAATTAATATTTATGGCTTATTTTCATTAATAAGTTTTATACAGTCTTTTTTTATTCCAAACTAGCCATTATTTTTTTTCCTAGTACCACATGTACTTATTTGATAGATTAGGCGTTAACTTATTGGTCAATTTTTTGACCAATCGCTAGTGTTATATTGGTTACGAGGATTAATCAAGTGTTACTTTATATCTGGGTAACTTATTTATAGATTTTAAAGTATTTTCTGGGAACGTAACCAGTGATTAGAGTTAATACCTGGATCCGGATCCTAATCACAAGATCCGGATCTTAGTAATAAGATCCGGATCTAATCACAGGATCCGGATCCTAATCATAAGATCCGGATCCTAATAATAATAAGATACGGATTTCCATAATTCTGGAATACTTGAAAATTATGCTCAGTTTCTAAATCTTTTTGGTGTCATCCTAAAAATCACCAATTATTCGGAAACTACGTCGCTATAAACTCGTATCTAATTATTAAAATCCGGATCTTATTATTAGGATCCGGATCTTATTATTAGGATTCGGATCTTATTATTAGGATCCGGATCTTATAACTAGATCCGGATCTTATTATTAGGATCCGGTTCTTGTGATTAGGATCCGGATCCAGGTATTAACTCTAGTCCCTACTGTCCCTAAGAACTGTCCGTAGATCCTCTGGGGTGCATTGTGCAATCACATGACTTGTAAAATTAAAAAAGAATACAAGAAAACTAATATCATGAGATCCTTGCACTATATAATACAATATCAGATGTAATACGCTCATCTCTAACTCCCTTTAAGCAACTCAAGCGTGCCTAGTTTATAAGAAAAATAAAAATCTATTTTGTCTGAGTAGCATAAACTAAAAGCAACAAATTTGTAAGACAGATTTTTTTTATAAGTTATTTGTTTCTGAGTTATACGCAATTTTATAAAAAAAGTGGATATTCTTTGTTGTCCGGTACTGTAAAAATTACTTTACCGGCATGTCTAATAATCAAATTTGATTGATTATCAGTTAACAAATGTTAAATGACTTTCTATGATCATTTGAATGTGAAATGACCAATGGCTGGTCACTGGTCATTTGGGTTATTTGGGTCAAGTCATTTACCATTCCTGGTTCTGACAGATTGATTAAAGTGCTTGAGAAACCCTAATCTGGATATAATAAATTTCATAAATGAATTTCTTGGCATAAATAATTCGCTAAGAACCTCAAGAATCTCTTGGCATAAATAATACGCCAAAAACCAAGAGTATAATGCATGTACAATATTTAATAGAACTTTCTATTGTACATATTATTGGTATATATATTACGTATTTCTATGCCAAGAAAATATGTACTGAATAGCAAATTATGTTGAGTACATAGAGTATTCTTGGTATTTGGATGGTTTGAAGAACAAGGAGTCCAGTCCAGCGATATCTTTGATCGTCACATCACATGATTTAAGCCCGACCTAAGTTATTGGTGTTAGGTTAGGTGTTACAGCAGCATAGTTTAGGTTTATTATTAATTTCACGTGATGTGATAATAGTTCTTCAAGTGTCCAAAGTTATAATAAACGTAATAACGAACGCGCACTTATTTTAATATCGACTAACCATTTATATCAATACGGAGATTGGGAGATGTAACCTGCTTCTTTTTTCTATCGACGTCATTTTAAAGTTGGATCAAAGAAACTCGTTGCCAATGAAATTTAGTTAAATAAACCCGACCACTTAAAATCACGCCGGAATTTGTTTTAAAAGAAATTCCGGCAAATTTTGTGCGCTTATTTGTATCTATTAATGATTTAATAAAGATTATCTCTATTAACAAAGCTACATTTCGAAAATGTATAAATAAAATTGGCAATATTAAGTTTATGGTACCTCTAATCGACGTTATTTTATAAACAAGTTAAAGGAGATTAATTAGGGTAACAAGTGACGCGAAAAGTATATTTTCTAAAGCTAATATTTTCGTAGATTACGACATAAAAATAACTCGCAATGAAAATATCTAGTTGTCTTTCTAAGTTTATAATTCAGTATTTATTTATTTGCTTAATCATAATATCAACGAAAGCAACGAAAGCACAACAATCGCCGTATAAATATTTTAACTACACGGAGAGTACATTAGGAGCACAAGACACACCACCTGTTGTAGCAGACATTAAAACTTACGATGATGGAACAATTCTCGTTCATATTATACGAAATGATTCAACACAATCAACGGAAGATTGTTTAAAAATTCGAGGAATTGGTTTAGAACAAAAACTACGTATAAGAGTTATTCATTTAAATGGATCAGTTAAAGAAATTGATCCAAATTTAAATTTACATCCTGTGAATTATTGTTTATTCAATAATACAGAATACAAAATTAACAAACATAACAATATAGTTACATATTTAAAAGATGCACAAAAGAACATTACAAGTATATTGCACAATATAGCAAATCCTATTACAATTCATCCTTTACAAAAGCCGTTCATCCTGGTAACTTATGTGAAAACAACAAATTCTTCTGATCCTACAACTTATGAAGAGTGGGCGGACGTCATCGATTGGGATGGAAACTGTCGAAGGTATATCTATATTCTATGTCGTAATATTTTCACTTTATAATGATAGTAATTAGTCTATAAATAATTAGTACTGTGCATCTTGGTTATTGGAATAACAGTATAATTCAGTTAAACACGAACAAGAATCTTGGATTCACTAGATTTGCTTTTAATAAGTTAATTTCGAGTTCGGATTGGGAGTTAAGGCACTATTCAATGTAAATTACTAATAATTTAAGATTTGCTACATCAGTTTCGTGTAACATTACTATATACATCGCTAATAGGGTGTTCAAAAAAAATGTCGATCACTAATTGTGACGGATTAAAATGAAATCAGAAATATTGTACCATGTAAAAAATAGACAAGCCACCGAAAAATAAAAATTTTTGAGGTGCATTTTTTAGGGTTGGGGGTTAGGGTAAGAGGTTAGTTTTAGGGTAGAGTTTATAATAAACAAGTATAAGTGGGTTTAAATGGTTAAATAGAAACCCTCATTTCATTTTAATCCGATTTCGTTATAAATTGATTCCTGTAAAAAATCCGACTTAATGATCGACTATGATTTGTTAATTAGTATTTGAACACTCGCTGTATTGACTGTAATAGAAAAAATCGATGTATCTACATGATGTCACACGAAACTGATGCACGCAAACCATTTCTTCTTAATAGAGATTGGAACCGATCAAAAAAAATTTAACTGGTCAAAAGATCGGTTAAAGTCATGTGATAATAAACCAATCAAATAGTCAAATTTCACGAATTTTAGTGATAAGTTAACCGAGTTTAACTGTTCTGTTAATCAGTCAATGGTTGAACGGTTCCAATCTCTACTCCTTAAGATTATTATCATTATATTGATGGTTTAATATTATAACTATATAGAGATGATTCTGGAAATTTAACACTGATGTATAACAGTAGCACAAATAACCATCGTTATGCGAATCTGATCGCGATAGTATCCACTGTTGATAGCGGTTATTTAGCAATTTTTAACTATACAGGTGGCGGGCCTTATGCGAAATTTATACCTTACAACAAAACGGATTTTAAACACGAAGGGACTTATATCTATCGTATAAAACAAAATGACACTTAACTCTGTTCATTGTGATACATCTTATGTATCTATCATTTGTATAGTCTCCATCAACAACACAATACGACGCAATATGTAGAAATTCTCCTTGATTCATCAGGTGCGGCGCGAGAAATATACGAGCTCCCTAACGTAACAGATCTATTCCAGCAAGGATGGAGAGCAAAAATAATGCCATTTGGTGGTTATATATTAGGTCTTACAGTTCATGACAATAATGATGATAACACATATCATTATATTTATGCTTATAATAATTTAGACCATGATCAAATTCCTTTAAAGTCACCGGGACCTTTTCTTACAAATTGTTTTGGTGTAAATGCTATTACGAATAATAATACTTTTCTACTCGCTTCACCTTATACAATTGATAATATTTCTTGGTCTTTGCTCTTTATTCCGTTACCTAATGTTTATAAGGGTTGAGTATACTTATATTAACTTCTAACATAAATTTTATTTTCATTGCATCACTTGAAATATTATGATTTTTTTGCCATTTAGATTCTGGTTATGATAATGTCGTGATAAACAAAACTATTGCGCCAATCAATGCTATTGTCAATTCGTCAACGACCACTCTATATCACCTTCAATATTTATGGTGACGGTGTTGCTTTGTCAACTGGTAACATCACAATCTACAAAGCTTCTGATAACAGCATTAGGCAAAGAGTTTCAACAACAATGCTTGACTTCTGTAAAATCAGTCCAGATAAATTTACTGTTAGTATAACAGTCATTAATAGCACATTTAACGAGTATGGCGAACAATATTTTGTGGCGATGGATAATAATTTTGTCAGATATGTAAAATATGTTGATAATATTCCTCTAAAAGGAATTCATGATGGTATTTGGATTCATAATTCAGGTAATATTTTTAATGTATTTTTAAATTTGTTTTTTTTTTTTTTTTTTTTTTTTTTTTAAAAAAAAAAAAGAGGTTATTTCCTCGTTCCTTTATTTCATGTTAATATTTGATTTACAATTTCTTATAAATGATACATTGATCTTTTGTGGAAGGGGGAATAGAGCTAAAGCTATGCTAATTTATTCCAGACCTAAATTTTAGCTAGATAGGCCATAACCTCTAGACTATGTTATTTATTTGTATTGGGGAGTGATTGTGTTCTATATAGTTAGTTAACCATCTATTGTAATTTAGTTGTTGTTTA
>CAJVPU010000160.1:0-22333 GCA_910591775.1 Dentiscutata heterogama | reverse complement strand
CGAAATTGGATTGGACAATTTTTATATTGTCTTTATTTATTTTTATTAGCCAATCAGAGGATTTTTATCCATGCTTCTTTGAATACTCGATTAATTCTGTAATTCCGGTCAAAATTGTTAATCATTTCAGTCAAATGATCAACATATTATTGGGCTGTGCAGATCAGCTGATGTAACATATACTTACGTACGTACTGTACGTGCTTTGATTAATATCGATATCAATATACTCAGACTAATTCAAAACGAACAAAAAAAAACGATAACCTAAAATCAAAATAATATATTGTGAATAATAAGAGGTAAACCGTTTATTTTTAAGGTTAGAATTACATTTAATTATAATTATGTAACTTATAAATTAAATATATTAACAGATGGTTATTGCACAATGCTATGAAAATTTGGCCGGTATTACTAAAGTTCCGTACTACATATAGAGCTGATCTTATATGTCCAAAATTACACAATTTGATTTTAGAATCTACAAGATTACGCACGTATATACGAAGTTTTCTAGCTCATCTCAAATATAACTACATCTGGTTACAACGATATTGTTTAAATTTTTGAACCTATATATTAATATGACATGCTTCTGGATTAAACAACATCTGGATATATCGAACGTTCTTTGTTTTTTGGAAGTTTCGATATAACTAGAGTGACGTGTACTTGATTAATATGTAATTTTCCTATCAAATTCATATTTCAATCAAATTCATATATTTTGATCCATTGTTGATATCTCATGATCTAGTAAACAGATCTTAGTAATTTTGGCATCATTTAAATCTTCTTGTTGAATCGATTCGAATAATATCTAGATTATCAAGATTTAATCACTAGATCACGAGATATCAACGATAGATCAAAATATATTAATTTGATTGAGATACGAATTTGGTGGGTAAATCACATAAATAATAATTATTATATTCAGGGATTATTTCAAAGTAAATTCGAAAATAAGTTAGAAGTGAGTTGATTAAGTACTTCGATCGATCGATGAAATAATAATTCATATACAAACCAAATCAACAAAGTAAAAATGAAGGTATAGTATAAATTGTAACTATCAACGAATATAGTAACAATCTAATTGTGTTTATAAACCGATTAGTCTTTCATATTTACGTAATCACCATAGTTAGATGATCTCGCAAAGCAACCTATATGGTCATAAAACGATCAATCGTTCCTTCGTAATCATCATAGCTTTGACGATCTCAAAAAAGATTGCTTTTTGTGTTCATATAACGAATAATTTCTACTTATTATTTGGAAATTATAATCATTTGATGAATTTAAATTACCACACTATCCGCAAATTATTGATGTATGAGCTATACGTATTGTAAAGAAAGTCGTATTACTATTGTTTTATTATTAAAATTCTATTAACTACTTTTGCAAAATTTAATACATCTAGGGAAATAATGATCACTGCTAAAAACAAAAAAAATAATCACAATCAAGATCTTCATCCAGAACACAGAAAAAGCATTTAAAAAAATCGGAGCATGAAAAAAAAAGCTGATGATGTAAGTGCTTCGCCTGGGGCATAACAACACCAAAAAAATTTCAGGAAACTGGCCTTATTTCACATGATGGCTGAATTATGAGAATATATAGTCGTAAAATTTTGAGACATTATTAATTATTCTAGAAAATTCTATATAAAAATTTTTACGTACGTAAGTAAAATATTAACACGTTATATCATTACTGATAACTATTTATCAATCATAATCGACTTTGTACCCATTTTTGTTACCGAGTTCTAAATCCTTATGTTTCTTAAATTCTTTTAATTCTTCTAGATCTTTAGAAACTTTGGATTTTCTTAGACCGTATTCATGCCATTGAAAACGCCATTTATTTCCAAACAGAGATATTCCGTTTATACCGCTTGTATTGTTTCTTTGTAATTTACGATTTAAATTATTCAATCGATGATTTGTTTCTTGTAAATTACAAATACGATTATCCATACTTTCACGATTAATGTGGCCAACCATTTTAAATTTAGTGATCATACGATGGAAATAAACATTTTTTCCGTTAATTCTAGCACCGACGTAGTATTTGCCTTCAATTTTATGAACATTCCATACGTGTTTTCTAATATGTTTATAATTTTTCATATCACAAAGGAAAGTGATTCCATCTAATTGAGTTTTGACTTCAAGGAAAGTTTCACCTTTAACAGATACTAAACGAGTTTGGTTGTAAACTTTTTTGTTATTTAAACTATGTTCCCATTTAGAGAGGACCTTGAAAGACGAGAAAATCTCATTCCAATAAGACATATTGAAAGTCTTTTAACGAACTAATTTAATTAGAGGAAATGTTCTTGTTTATTTGCAAAATCAAGAAAAAAGAAAACGGTGAATACTGAATGAACGAGAAAAAATCGTGGATCTGTCGATCCGATGATACTTTTTAATTATAAATCACGAATTACGTCATTATTCATTGTTAATTCTCGAAAGTCACTCTCGCATTTGTCACAATGGTGCTATAGTCACATTTTCCATTGTAAATCTTTTGCTTGTATTAATGGGACGTACCGTACGTACTGTAATTATGAATGATTTTATGTTTTGTACCAATTTAACAATAATGAACAAAGAAGGTAAAGCAATTACACTCAGAGCATAAGGGCTTATAATCTGTTATTGATTTGTAATCCAGGTAGTAAAGTTTGCTAAGAAAATTTTTTTTTTTTTGAATATATAAAATAGATCATAACAAATATTGTAAATTTAACGTTTTCTTCTCTCACATTTGCACATAACTATAAATTAGGACTAGTTGAACAATTTTTTTATATAAAAAAGAATTTGTATACGGTAAAAATTATTAAATTTTACAGTATCAGTAATTCTATAATATAAAAAAAAAATTGTGTAAACTTACTGTAATTTACTAACTTTATAGGCATAAAAAAAATAAAAATTTTGAAATTACGCTTTTTATATTCATTCATACTTTTTTATATTGATTTTTGCATATGTCAAAGTTTATTATTGCGAAATTACATTAAATTTAGTCTAGCCTCTTTTTAGATTTGACTCTAATAAAATGTATTAATCAATTGAATATAGAGTAAGATCGTCATGGTGCAAAAGATTATTCCAAGTATATTGGCTTTTGTAGACTTTAAAAAGACTTGTACCAGCTTAGCTGTTTGTTAGAATTAATCCGATTAATGAAAAATTTTTATGCTATTTAACAACCATTAAATAAGTTCTAATTATATAAGAATTATTATTATTATTATTATTATTATTATTGTTGTTGTTGTTGTTGTTATTGTTATTATTATTATTATTATTATTATTATTATTATTATTATTATTATTATTATTATTATTATTATTATTATTATTATTACAGTATTATTATTATTATTATTGTTGTTGTTATTGTTATTATCATTATTATTCTATTATTTTGACTTATAAAACATTTATCTAAATTTGTTGAGAAATTTCCGAACTTGCTCGCTTTTATGCATTTAGAGATTAGAATTTTAGACGAAGCTTTGCCTCACTATTTTAGTAAAACAATTTTATTCAGAGGTCAATTATTCTACTTTATTAACGAAGAACAAGTAGCTTTTTATACACTCATGACAATTACAAGAAGATTATTATATAATACTTTTACAAGACTTGATTAACTAGTGCATTTTATGATGAACGATTCATATTTACCGCAAGCTGCTGATTAAAGTACCCGTGTTGTGCTTCTAGATTATTATAGGAAAAATTTAAAATTTTATATTGTATTTTAGAGTGTCGTAATTTCTCTATGTGGTATCTTGGATACTTCAGTCAGCAGTTTACGGTACATATACGTTACATATACGTTACATGTTACAGCGCTACCCCCACAATTTACCAATTTATTTTAAAAAACTTAGAGGGAATTAGTCGGCAATGATAAATATGAAATAAAACCTTCAAACTCTGAACTTTCGCTACTTGAATGATTCATTGAATAGTATAGTGGGGATTTTCGATTAATATTTACGAATCCATGATATTCACACTCATTCATAATATTTATTAATAGTGGACATCCGAGTTCATAACCCTCTTGTTTTTTCTTAACACAGTTTTCAAGGATTGAATGAAAAGTCCCATCTTCTTCACATATGATTAATTTTTTAGAATTGTCTTTAAACATTGAAGTAAAAGGCATATTCAGATTTATATTAAACCTCATATTATTATTCCATTTTACCTTCAGTAAGCGAGGTCTATTATCTCCCATATTAATGGCGCTATAGTATAACATAAAATAAATAAAATTTCAAATTTAATTAATAAATAAATTTTTAAGAAAGCGAAAATTACCTGTAAACTACTTTTAGAAGAGGAATTTCATTAAGAACGTTGTCAATATTGTAGCTGCTGTCAAAATTGCGAACAAATAAGCATGCTGTATTGTCTGGACGAAAGTGGGTGCCGAATACAATTGATTTGTACAGGTTGTAATATCTAGATGATATAGGGGAGCGAATTACAATTATTCCTAATTTGCTACAAGTTGTATTTGGAGTTGCATTTGGAGTTATATTTGGAATAGTGAATATATAAGAGCGATTATTGTTTGTATTAACTCTCTGCATTTCTTCAACCATTTTTTCACAAATAGTAACGTCGATTTCATTATTTCTTTGTTCAAACATAAACTTTTCTGGATAACCAACAATAATCCAACTAATTTGTATTTTGTAAAATTTCTTTTGCTTTTTGTACGGTTTCTTTTTCTGGCCAACATAATGAACAACAAATACTGGAGAATATTCGTCCGCGTAATCAACTCGTAAAGAATATATATGGTCATCTTGGTTCATTATTGACGCAAAAATCTGGCATTGGGATGGGTTCGAGGTAAGCTCTCTAAATATATTACTTAAATCATCTACTATAATTGGTTCTTTGGACAGGTATCGTAGATCGATAGTATGTGTTGTTATTCCAGCTGTTTAAACATTAATAAGTTTTGCTTATGTTAATTTTATCTTTTTTTTCGGAATTTTTTGACAAAAAATTATTACCTCTAAGAATTTTTTTTCCAAAAATTTCTAGAATTTGATTTTTTAAATTGACATCTAGCAAATCAATTATTGGTCTTATATTGTAAGAAATAATTCTCCAGTATTTGGAATTGTTAACTGAATTTCTCCATGACCTAATAGCTTCATTATTATCCTCAATATAAAAAGCTTCATTTCCACCGACAATTGTTAACTTTTTTTTTGAAATATCTAATAACTCCGATGTGATTCTTTGGAAATCATCACGAACCGTAAGAGTACTAGTGATTGCACCCATGTTTGCACCCGTTTTTACACCTATACCAGCCTTTTCGGAATCTTATTTATAGTTTAAAGTATAAATAATTGTTTGAATTTGGTTAAATAATAAAGTGAATGATTATCTACCGTTTCTTTTCGTATTAGTATTCTTAAAATTCACAATAATTGCTCCCCCGTAAATAACTTCACTGGCATAAAAATGGCCGTATTTTCGAAAAACCTTTCTAAGTTCATTAATTTTCATATCATTAGTATATTCATCGTTTAGTGCTGACTTTATTTCGTTAATGAAATCTTTATTCAATATGATAGTCTTCTTATCAAGGCTTAATTTTGCTTGGCATATAATGTCGCATAAATATCTGGTCGTTTCATGACGGGATTTATAAAGTTCATTTGCTTGTTTATAAGAAATTCCAGCAAATAAAGACAAATAAGGTAAATAAGGTAAAGGAGAAGTTGCTGCTATTTCTCCATTTACAATAAGACATTCTTTAAATAAACTATCGAATTTTTGTTCGCATTTGAGTTCCATTTTTCCGGAATAAAGAGGATTGAATATTGGATTAATTTTTGTTACATTGATTGTAAATGCTTGTGAATAGGCGAATTTAATATGCTCTTTTTCGTAGGTAAATCCCATATCACACTGCTCAATTAGTTTATTCCAATCTCTATCATCTTCTTGACAAATTTTTAAATGGAGTTTGTCATCAATTACCCAAGCTATATCTGCCCAATCAGTAGAAATTTCCGAAAAACGACTAATTTTTTCATCATCAATATGATAAAAATTTAAATTCGGTCCCATTTTAAGAATTGATCGAACATAATCAAGCTTCCTGTAGGTAAATAACCGTACAGTATATTTAATGACACTACCTGAATGCAGGTGTTTATGAATAGTGACAATTGTACTGGATTTTTGGTTTATAAGGGTTTTTTTCTCATCAAGTGAAATGCGCAATACGTTATTCGTTCCAAGAATTCCTCCTAATGTCGTGTGTTGTTCTCCAAATTCTGTTACAGGGGTTCCATCCTCTGATAAGAATTTAAAAAATCGTGGGATAATTTTAATTTGTGACTTTTCGCGTATATGCAACAATCTCTTGCGGATATTAAATAGATTATCATCAAGATTACCGAATTCACATTCTATAGGTCGATTTCCAGTGACATTAATTTTAACTTTTAATATTCTATTCAAATAAATGATGCCAGACTTATGGTCGATTATTTCTGATAGTTTTAGTTTAGTGCTGTATGGTTTGTCGTGTTCAATATTTTTATCAAGATTTTTTAAAAAATATTTATATCTAGGATCCTCAAAATTAGAACCTAATTTTTTTATTATTTGGTGATAAGCCTCAGAAAGGTTTAAATTTTCATCTAAGGTTATGCTATTGTGAGGAACAGAATTAATTACTATTTTTACTTTAACTTGAGAATCCATTGTATTGTTTTAAATTGACTGAGAAAAGAAATGAAGCAAAAGCGCAAACCCTTTTATTTATATCGTTTATGTACTTAATATTTATTCATGATTCTTGATATTGGCTTTCGTTACTTTATGATCACCTGGCGATCCTAAACAAACTTCTAATCACCTGCAATCCCATACAAATTTCTGAATGTGGTAAGAAATTTGGACGCATGACCAAGGTTTCCGATTCTCCGTAAATAAAAGTGACAGTGTGTTCAACTATATGGGGACACAGTAAAATAATACGATTAGTAATATACAATAAATCAGGGAGGACACCAGAAATTAAGGTAGTACGTCTTGTAGGAAAAAAAAACAAAGAAAAAAGGAAAAAAATTAAAACTATTTCGTTTACTGTATTACTGTATATTTAGTACGTATACCGTAAACTGCTAACTCTTGTATCCTAAAATTTACGAAACTTAAAATCCCACTATACGTTTCTCGTTCAACTTTGCCAGTCTTCAATGTTTTACATCAGCTAGATATTCTTCAAAGTATAAAAGTTGCTATTATTAGGATATAATATGGATAGTACGTATCCGGATTTTTTCTGCAGAATACCCCCGGATACAACTCTGGTATACAAGTCAGCAGTTTACGGTAATATTTAAGATTCTACACGCTTTGTTAACCCTATTAAAACTTCCATACGTGGCATATACGTATGACATATTGCGCAATATAGTCATAATTTAATACCTCAAATATCCTTAATATCGATTAAGGTTTGTACTAATTGTTAGTAGTGTTACAATATCGATATGTTTGAAGTACGGAATATAAATAAATTGTACATTCTTTTTAAGCATTATTTGTTTCATTAAAACAAAAGGTTTTAGAAGAATTAAATACACAGTATAATAAATTCACTATTTCATATGTATGTAATCTTTCAAAAATATTTAAACTGGCCTACCATTATTGGTTATCATCAATTGTTCATTGTCATTGCCATCAACGTCTTGCTATTTCGTTAGTTTATAAAATAAAAAATAAAAAGCAATGCAAAGTGATAGAAATAAGGTGAAAGTTGTATTTAATTCTGGTCATTATGTTACAATTAAATTTGAGAGTGATCCGACTCTTTCTGAAGCCTATGATCAAATAGTGAAAGAGTTAGGGTCTAATTTTAACGATCCTAGATATAAATTTTATTTCATTCATCAAGACAAAGAAATTGGTCGAATTAAATTTGGACCGAGAAATAAATTACCTTTTAATAAAAAGGTGTCTGAAATAATAAGCCATAATGAGATTATCATGAAAAGAGAGTTATCAATTATTTTAGATGATGGGAGAACAACCGAAATATTTACGCTTGATAGTGAACTTAATGATAAATTAAGTAAAATCCGTGAAGAATTAATCAAAAATGAAATAGTTAAAACTGAAAATTTTAAATTTCTAAAAGATTCACAGAAGAGTGAAGATCTTGAAGAGGTTCAATTAAAATCTGAAGATACTATTATATTAGAGGAAATTATTAAAAATAGTGATGTGATTCGAATTTCGCTTAACGAGAAAATAGACCTTATTGCATCAGAATCATGTAGGTTTTTGTGCTTCTTGATAAATAAAGACAATTTACCGTGATTAAAATAGAATTGATCAAACATAAAAAATTCATAAATTTTATTTATTACAGCTACGCAACTCTTTTTCAATGAAGAGTTATCAGTATCTTGCGACGATGAAGAGATAACGTACAAATCACATGCACTCGCGTCTTCCCCAAATGGAATTGAAAAAAACGAATATTTCAAACGAAATTTTGACTCTTGTAAATTGAACTATGGATTAGTCTTTGCCAGAGAAGGTGTAAAACTTGGAAATTGCCGATCCTTTAATTTCATTCAATCGATTGAATTCTCTACTTTGGATGATCAAAATAAATTTATTGCAAAAATTTCAGTTTATGAAAGAATCAATGACTTTTTCTTTGCAAAAAATCAAATTGATCTGACTTCTGAAGATAATTTACCGTCAGAATGGCATAAATTGCTCAATGATGAACAATATTCTATAACTCAGTGTCATCCTTTATTTGATAATAAACAATTTCCTGACAACAATGGGAATATTTACTTTGCTATTAAGAATCAGAAAGTTGAGTTGAATTTGAGAAAAGAGTTGATTAAACCATCTAAAGAGTTTAGGAATGCAGTGAATAAAGCCATTGAAGGAAAAGATCCTTATTCAAAATTGATGGATGTTTTTGCAACTTTTGGAAATTTCCTTGCCCAACGTATAATATTAGGAATTAAGTTATTTAAATATGTTAACAAAGATCATGAATATTATGAGCGCATCAAAGAAGATAGCATAGAATGGGAAACTTTTGATGATTTTAAAGAAAAAGAAAAATTAATAAAATTAAAAAATATGCTAATATATCTCGATAAAAATGATGGTGATTATTTTTTGACACCAAAAAATGAAAGGATTGAGCATGATAAGCTTAATGTATGGATTGAACATTGTCACAAAGCTGATGTTGAATTACAGATTATCAGTTATGGAGATTTAGTCGCAATTTATGAAATTTTTGAAGAACCGATTCGTAGCAAGATTAAATCGATTCTTGGAATTTATGAATATAAATATTCTTTGTCAGAAAAGGTTTATCTTGAACATTTACAATTATCTGATGTCAAACAAAAAATATTAATGTCCGGTAGCGAGCAAGTTGATGAATCTATAACATATCATCGAGTTAAATTTAAAAACCAATTGAAAAGTTATGATTACCAACTTTATGGAAGTATCACAACAATATTTGGACAACCGATCAATGAAAAAATTATTAAATTTAAACTAGCAAACATTTTTGGATTTTCAGTGTTAATTGAAAACATTCCTGATATAGTGTAAGTATAAAATGTTAATGATTAATGTTCAATTCAAAACTCAAATTAATTTTATATTATTGTTTGTTTTGTTCAGAACTACATATACTGGAAAAATCAACATTAATTGGATGCTGGTCGGAAATCCTGAAGACATTAAAAATTCATTCGAGGCTGAAAATCAAAAAAATATTGAAAGTTTACATAGAAATTTCATTCTCGTAAAAGTTGATTCTCAAGAAATTGATCCTAATAAGGAAAATGTTAAATTGCGTACATTTTTGCCGACACTTCCAATAAATGCAGTTTTTGCTTACACATTTGAATATTCTTCATCAAATAATGAACCACTACTTTTAGCTTCTATTAAATCCATTGATGAGAAAGGTATTCAACTAAATATTCAAAAATTTCAAAGCGTCTCTAATCCAAATGATTATGAAAACGACGATGATAATGAAAAAACGACATTTGAACTTGAAGAGTTGAAAGATGAAACAACATATAAAATGCATTGGTGCATTTATCTTACTACAATTCAAAATATTGCAGTTGGACAATTTCTTTCTAATGAATGTAAAGAACTCAGTAAGGTAATATTGTCGTTACTAGACTTTAACTTATATTTATTTCTGAATAATTATTTATTAACGATATTTATTTAGAAAATTAAATTGCTACAAAGAAGGCCCTCGGGAAAAAAACCAATTAAAAGGCGATCTAAACCACGATCGGTTTCGAATGTTCAAAAATTCAACTACGGAATTTGTAAACATTGTGGAGAACCTTTTACCGGGATCGATTGGTGCAACAAGTACCAGGCAAACTATTTTCGCAATAATTTTAAAAATTGGACCAGCAAAAATGACACTATTGATAAATTTATTCAAAATATTCAACTTTGTGCTCAGAACAGTACCCAAATTATTGAATGGGTAGAATATTCGGATCTATATAATATCAGATGTATAAACGAAAATATAAACAAAAATGGTAATAAGATTTATTCGGCCCTTTGGATGAATGGTCCATTATTAAGCTGGAATGGAACGGTTAAAAAATGGGAAAGGGAAAATGAATATGAAGTGGCACTGAAAGTTGTAAAGGATTCGTCAAAAAATGTTGAAAAGTTTGTAAACGAGGTATTGTAATCATTTTTTTGTATAAAACATACTGTAGTATAGGTGATTGATTATTACTTATACTATATCTTACGCGAATTATTTTAAAGTTGTACTAATTATTAATCATCTTCGTGTGCAATCTACAGATAAGTAATAATGCAAAATGCAACGGACAACCATATTTAATCAGATTTTACGGACTATCAAGAGATCCTGAAACAAATGATTATATCATGATCTTAAAATATGCAAAATCTGGTAATTTAGAAGAATTTCTTTCTAAAAAACCAAAATTAGATCTAAAAGAAAAATTAGCACTTTTAACACGAATATCTGAAGGGCTTAGAGATATTCATAAAGAAAGAATTTTCCACAATAAACTTCACAGTAGAAATATATTAATTGATGGTGGTAGGCCATATATTAGTGATTTATATCGTGACATCCAAATTAACGTATCTTTAGAAAATTCAAAGGGTGTCATTCTTTATATTGCACCTGAAATTTTATCAGAAAATAAATATTCTCAAAAAGCGGATGTATATAGTTTTGGATTTATTATGTATCGTATAATTTCTAAAGTACCGACCATTGACTTTAAGTTGGATTCAAAAGAGTTCGTTTCTAAAGTTTCTTCTGGAGAAAATCCAAAATTTACCGAGATTTCAAAAGTACTGAAAACTGATTTTAAGCTAGATTCAAAAGAGTTCATTTCTAAGATTTCTTCTGGAGAACGTCCAAAATTTACTGAGGATATATCGCCAAGGTTCAGAGATTTGATCACTAATTGCTGGGAATCGAACCCTTCAAAACGTCCAGAAGCTGAAAAAATATATAAACAGATCAAAGAATGGAGAGAACGTCTTGAATAAGTTTAAAAATGAACATTAAAAGAATTGTACAAAAATATAAAATATAGTGAGACAGTAGGTTATTTCGTGTTTTATTTTTATTTTTTTTTGGAACATTTTATTTCGGGAGGAAAAAGTACATATTGTCATAAACACTAAATCTATGTAAAGAAAATAATACGTATCTATCTAGAAAAGATTCTTTTTTGTTTTTAATTCTCACTAAGCTTATACAATTCTTGTTATATATATAAAAGACTGTACTAACAGACACTATACCTAGTTTTTTGACCATTCAAATATTAAAATATTTCGACATATTTTTATTTGTAATATAGAAATATAACCAATAAATAAATAACACAAATTTGGTATCCTTTCATGAATTTTAAAGCTGTAAAACGACAGTAGCACTATGTATTACTTCCAAGTGGTTGTATTTTTATGTTTTTATATATAAGATAATATTAATAACAATAATTTTTTAAGGTTTATAATTTTATCAGATTATAATATTTGTTTACAAAAAAAACTAAAAATTTTACTAAGCTAACTAATTATTATACTAAATACTGTAAGATACAAATATGCATGCATAATATCATATTTCTTATTATGGCACTTGCGAAAACGATTTAGTGGTCGAGGATTAAACAATAATGACATGGCTTTACGTATCTATTAAAGCTTACAATTTACAGTATAGCCTTATTAAATTCGTCACATAATTAATTTGTGACTTCTGGTTAAATGCAACCGACCATGACAATATTTCTCATTTCTAGAGATAATATATAAGGATGATCGATCAATTATAAGTCCTGTAATTTTGAATTGAAGTTGGATTTATATTATACGTTCCAATATATTGTATTGATTTGTGTACCAGGAGAAAGTTTAAGCCTATCGGTACGTTATTGATTCTGTATTACACATAGCGATTGCCTCCTGAACTTTCTGTTCAGCTGCTAATTTTAGGTACATTTCTCCTTGACCTTTATCTGCAGGAACATATATTCCGTCATATAAAATTTTGCCGTAATTATACATTGCGTATGGATTTCCATTTAGTGCTGCCTTTTTAAAATATTCTATTGCCTTTATATAATTTTTATCGATTCCTTGACCATTCCATAGGCAATAGGCGAAGTGTAATTGAGCTTTATCTACATACGATTGCAAGTTAGGAGTATTGCATTCATCAGCACTTTCTTTAAAGAAAGTTGCTGCCCTACATGCTCTAAATCTTTTTTCAGTATCATCAATAGGTTGATTATGTCTCAATATGTTATGGTAAAGGTATAAACCTGCCCAATATTTTGCTTCTGGATTTCCAGAATTTGCGAAATTGATAAAACTTTTAAATGATTTAGCTTTATCACCATTGTCTTTATGATGCTCTTTAATAGCATCTTCTAGCGAAAGCTCAGATTCAGATAGTGGTTGATCAATGATTAATTGGCTTTCGTATTCAGATGTATCACGATCATCGGTATTTAATCTTGGATGGAATATTTCGTATACTTTTGATAAATCCTCTACAATTTTGGAAAGTTTAGATCGTTTTCTTGGATCGGATCGAGTGGCTTGTGAATCATATAAAGTATATAAAGTATAATGAGATTAATTACTGTAAAACAGCTAATAAACTGACGTTTAAATGTAAACCAGAACGTTGTTGTTACTTTCTTTAAAAATCTTTTTCCATTCGGGTGGAACTTCTGTAACGAATCCTTCACGAACTTTCTTTTTTACGATAATATCGGCAAGCTTCTTTATATTGTCTTCTTTTTCATATGGCATTTTTTCTTCAGCAATTTCCCAAAGAAGCATTCCGAAACTATCAACATTAAATTTTAATACATTTTATCGTAAAACCATAATAGAATTAAAAATTAAATACCTAAAAATTTCACAGTAATTATCGTATTTATAGTTTCTGCTATCCAATTTTTCTGGAGCCATATAACGAATAGTGTCAATAGTCTCATTATGATTTCTTGTAGCTTCATTAAATCCGCGACTTATACCGAAATTAGCAATTTTGGCCTTATTATCCAAAGTTATAAGAATATTAGCAGAACGAATATCATGATGAAGGATATGCATCGAGTGTAAGTATATTAATCCACGACAAATGTCAATACTAAATTCTGACTTTTTATTCCATCCAAGGCGAGGATTTTTAATATAATAGTTTCGTAGATTGTCATTATGTGCCCATTCAGTGACAATATGTAATTTAGAATTGGAGATAAATGTTCCGTAAAATTTAATAACTTGTGGTAGGCTTCGAAGCATTTTGAGGATCTCTATCTGCTTTTTTATTTGTTCCATCGATGTATCGGGGTGCACATTCATATTTACTTCCTTAACAGCAATGACTTTATTAGGATCTGAAACTTTTGACCACTTTCGAATATGTTGCCCACGAGTTTTATCTGGCACCATTCTATATCCAATTATTTCGAATGTTTCGTCCTTTAGATTATCCAATGACTTAGTCGTTGTTAAAGGATGAATAATGTCCGTTCTATTATTTATCAATAACTCGTTAAACTCCTTAGTTAATTGCACAATCAAAGGAATTTTTTGTAATATCCGACCGTTTTCATCTACCATATCTGGATTATTTTTACGAAACTTATATTGTTATTATTAATTAATGTTAGTATATATAATATTTTATTACATAATAAAAGTGGAAGTAGAACTTAAATTGATTCGAAATTATTAAGTTATTATGTTTTTCAATCTAAATGAATCCCAAATCAACTTTGGTTCCGTTCCCACTGACAAACATATATAAATCATTAAATATGCTAACATATTATAAATGAACAAACTCACTTTGTCTATTTCAGCAAGATCATGTTTTAACACAAAATTATCATCTATTGTAATTTGAGATACAAATTTTAACTCCTCCGAATACTTATCAAATTTTCCAATCAATTCAGTGAACTGTTGTTGAATTTCTTCGTTAGATTCGAAACTGGCTAATCCTTCTATTTGTGAACTTCTTTTAACAAAGTCCACAATTTGAGCGATAATATCCCTTAAATCAATAAATTTTTGAAGAGTTCCTGGTTTAGCCAAAAATCCGCCATTTTCCTCCTTATGGAATTCAAGTTCTTTCACATAGTTATTTGCATTGGTAACTCTCTCCATAAGGATGTGGCTTACATTTTTGCAATAATTGGCTTCGCCGTTAATTTCGATTATTTTATCATTAGATTCCTGGATGTCGCCGATTATCTTTATATAATTCCCGAAAGGCCCTTGAGATGCACCTATTTCAGTTATGGCGATATCCATTGATAATCATTAAAATCATAATAGTTTGATCAAAAGTCTGAAGGATTGTTTATTAGTGCACTTCAATCTTACGCCTTATTAAGAATTTTTGTTTTCTTGATTGACATCCGTATGTATTACGAGTGTGAGTACGTATTACGAGTAACTTATCAAATATAGAATTCATTTATTACAATATTTAATTTGTATCATTTGGGGTGGTGTCAAAAATTTTGGGGTAAAATATACTTTTGGTCCTGAGTGTCAAGTATGTGATACAAAATTGATTAGTATGATGAATCAGTTTCATCATCTCATCTTGTTAAAAACACTTCCGTATACAGATACTTAGATATCTGATATAATAATCTTAAGTATGTACGTATATGCCAAAAATAATTTATTAAATTAATATGAATACTATATTATCTACAGCCAAATCGTTTGTTAAAAACAAGAGTATGGATTTTGGCAATGTGTGTGGTGGATGCAAACGGATTAAGACGAATGATAAACTTTGGTGTCGCTACTGTGCAGTTGAGCATTTTCAAAACAAATATTCGACATGGACGAGTGGAAATAAAGATATTGATCTCTTAATTATAAAATCACACCTATTTTCTCAAAAATCTGATCAAATAATAGAATGGATACCTTACAAACAATTAGAAGACATACAAAATATGACGAAAGGGGGTTATTCTGCAGTTTCTTCTGCAATTTGGTTAGATGGTCCTATTGAATATTGGGATTCTAAAAGAAGAGAGTGGTCAAGAAAGTCTAAATATCGTGTGGCTTTGAAATTTATAAAAAAGTCTTCCACCACAAATGATAGAGTTTTAAATGAAGTAAGTACCTTGTTAATTCATACAGAATAATTTTTTAATAATTATTTAATAATATTATTTTAATAGTTAGGATGTCATATTAAATGTAATGGGCAAAAATATATTATTCGGCTTTATGGAATTTCCAATAATCCAGAAACCGATGAATATATAATGGTGATAGAATATGCAGATTCTGGGAGTTTAAGGAACTACTTAATAAATAAAGGCGCGACATTAAGCTTGAAAGATAAGTTAAAGATTTTTGAACAATTGGCTGCAGGGTTAAGTTCTATTCACGAAGCGGGACTTATTCATAGAGACTTGCATCCTGGGAACATTTTAGTGAATAATAATGTGTCATATTTAAGTGATCTTGGATTGTCCGTGCTCACTGAACGATTATCTTCTAATAACATTTGTGGTGTCACTCCTTATATAGCAACAGAAAGTGTTAAAGAGAAACTTTATACTAAGGCTTCAGATATATATAGCTTGGGCATAGTGATGAATGAAATTTATTCTGGTGAACTACCTTTTAAAGGCACCCAACATGATGCGCGTCTTTTATTAGATATTGCAAATGGAAAGCACCCAGTAATTGATAAAACCATGCCATGCATACTGAAAAAGTTAATAGAAGGATGTTGGAATAGCGATCCAAAAATTCGCCCTACGGCGAATGAAGTATTAACAACTATATCAAATTTGATTAAAAATGGTCTTTATAATTGCAATGATCCTTCTCACACTTGTGATGATTCTACTTACGTTGGCGTAGAAGAAGCCCACAATTATCCCGTGTACACTCATTCAACTAATAACTCCACGGAGCAAAAAAAGACTACACCTTCTTACTCAATAGAGACAACGTACTTATCAGGCAAGTCATCATGAATATTTTTAACATCTTCAATTTCTAATAATATAACATGTTTTCAAATTTGCTATTATAGATCAATATTATCCATATTCTAAATCCGATCAGCAGCTAGAACGACGTTCATCATATCAACAAAACTATTCAAGTGCATTAAACACACCAACGTCATTTTCACAGGATAAATCACTAGGTAAGTCATTGCCTTTACTTTTACTTTTGTTGTACATACATATGTCTAATTTAATATAAACAGCTTCTTTAGATCATAATCAAGTTCAGAAGCTAGAAATTGAATCAAATAATGCATTTGCCCTAAGCTGTCATGGTGCGTTTTACCACATGCTAGGCAGATATGAGGAATCACTCGCAGATTTAACTAAATCATTGGAAATTGAACCAGATAATACATTTACATTGAGAAATCGTGGAGCAACCTATCACATGTTAGGGAGATATGACGAGTCACTTATAGATTTGGATAGATCATTAAAAATCAAACAAAATGATCCATTTGCGCTAAGTAATCGTGGAGCGGTTCATAGGAAAAAGAATCAATTTAAACTATCCCTTAAGTATTTAAATAAGTCATTAAAAATTGAGCCCAATAATGCATTTGCACTAAGCAATCGTGGGGCAATATATTGCATGTGTAATAGGTTTATTGAATCAATCGAAGATTTAACTAAATCATTAAAAATTAAACCAAATGACGAATTTGCCTGGAAATTTCGTGGAATAGCTTGTCGAATGTTAAACAGATATGAGGAAGCAATCGCAGATTTAACTAGGTCTTTAGAAATAAATCCAATAAATGTATCAGTATTAGGTGATCGTGGAGAAACTTATTTATTAATGGGAAAATATGAAGAATCACTTACAGATCTAACTAAAGCATTGAAAATTGATCCAAATAATGCAATTGTGTTGAAAAATCGTGGGACAGTTTATCGCATAATGGGTAAGTATGAAGAATCACTCGTGGATTTGAATAAATCATATGGAATTGATCGAAGCGATCCAGATACATTAAGAGCTCGGGGTGAAACACATTATATGATTGGCGAATATAATAAGGCATTTAAGGATTTTAACGGCTCAATAAAGATTGATCCATTTAATGAAGTTACCTTAAGAAAGCGTGGAAAAATTTATTGTATTATGGGAATGTATGATGAGTCACTTGCGGATTTAAACAAGTCATTAGAAAGAGAACCAATTAATGCTGATACTTTAAGTAATCGAGGAAAAACTTATTGCATGATTGGAAAATATAAAGAATCACTTGCAGACTTGCATAGATCATTAGAAGTAGAACCAGATAATTCCAACACATTAAAGGATTGTGGTGAAACTTATTATGTTATGAACAAATATGAGGATGCCCTTATACACTTAAATAAATCATTAGGAATAAAATCAAACAATGTATTGGCATTAAGAATACGTGGGGCGATTTATAATAGCATGAACAGATATGATGAAGCACTTGCAGATTATAATAAATCGTTAGAACTAGAACCTGAAAACACAGAAGTACTAGGAAATTTGGGACTAACCTATTGTAATATGAATCGATATGATGAAGCACTCTCATATTTAAATAAATCATTAAGTATGAATCCAAACGATGAATTCACATTAAAAATTCGAGGAGTAACCTATTTTAAAATGAAAAGATATGATGAGTCACTTGCAGATCTAAACAAATCAATAGAAATCGAACAAAATGATATATTTGCCTTATGCAAACGTGGAATAATATACCAAACTATGAAAAGATATAAAGAATCACTGGCAGATTTAAATAAAGTATTGGAGATAGAAAAGGATAATTTAGAGGCGTTAAACTCTCGAGGAATTACTTACAGGATGATGTATAGATATAAGGAATCACTTGCAGATTTAAATAAATCATTAGAAATCCAACCAGATTATTTACCTTCTTTAAAACATCGAGGAGAAGTTTACTTAATAACAGATGAATTTGAAGATGCACTTGCGGATTTTAATAATTTATTAAAAATTAAATCAAATGATGCAAATGCGTTGAGAGGTCGCGGTGAAACTTATTTTATGATGGACAACTATGAAGACGCGATTGTGGATTTGAATGAATCCTTAAAAATTGAACCAAATAACGCACGAACATTGAGTATGCGTGGAGCAACTTATAAGAGAATGAATAGATATGAAGAAGCACTTGTAGATTTAAATAAATCATTAGAGATTGAGCCAAACGATGCATGGACATTACGTGAATTTGGATTAATATATTATATTACAAGTAAATATGAAGAATCACTAGAGTATTTGAATGCATCGTTAATAATTGAGCCAGATAATGTGTTGGCATTAAAAATTAGTGGAACTATTTATCGAATATTAGGAAAATTCGAAGAATCATTAGCAGTTTTTGAAAAGTTGTTAGAAATAGAACCCAAAAATGGAATTGCTTTAAGAGAACGTGGAATAATTTATCGAATATTCGGTAAATATGAAGAAGCGCATTTAGATTTGTATAATTCATTAAGAATAGGGCAAAATGACGCAATTACATTAAGAAATTACGGTGAAATTCATTGCATAATGGGAAGATACAAAGACGGGATGATGTATTTAAACAAATCACTAGATAAGGATCCAGATAACGCCTTTACATTAAGAAGTCGTGGAATAACTTATCAAAATATGGGTAAATATAAAGAAGCGCTTGCAGATTTACACAAATCCTTAGAGATGAAACCAACTAATGCATTTACATTGAGAAATCTTGGTGCAACCTATCGTGTCATGGGTAAATATGAAGAATCAATTATGTATTTAGAAAAATCATTGGAAATAAAACCAAACGATACATTTACATTGGGGTATCTCGGAGAAACTTATCAGATGATGGACAAATATGAAAAATCTCTCGTATTTTTAAACAAATCATTGGACATAGAACCAAATAATGTATACGCATTAAGTAACCGTGGAGTAACCTATCGAATGTTGGGCAAATATGTTGAGTCCTTTGCAGACTTAAAAAAGTCTTTCGAACTAGAACCAAATAACGCAATTGTATTAAGAAATTATTATACAATCTGTAATATGCTGCGTAGAGAAGACGAATTATTGAAAAGCAATAACACAACCGCGCCAAGAAATTATGAACCTTATCCTATGATAGGTAGTTATGATTATTCATGATTATTCATAAGATTTTTGATAAATTAAAATTTTAATCTTCAATTTAGAAGACAGTAGACAAATCAATACCACGGAATTAAATCAAGGTATCTGTCTTTATTATTTGATAAACACAAGTCTTAATATACAATGGTATTAAAGTTGACAATTCACAATATTATTCTAGCTCTACCCAAGACAAAATTAGAACATGAATAGAATATGCCAATGGTAACATAAATAAGGAGTTTTGACAAAAAAGATCAAAATGTTAATATATTAATAATGATTTTTATCTTTAAACATTAAAAGTTAATGATTATGCACATATTTCGCTATATTATAATTTTTTTATTCAAATACAAGAATGTTTATTTTCCAAAACGTAGCGGAAAATTTAATAAAGAAAAATAGACCAGATTTTATCAAGTATTATTAAATGACCTGAAACAAAAACATAGGAAAAAATGAATAAACCTATTGATTAATATGGCCATTATGCTTACACATTATATTGTCAATTTGAATGCGGAATATTACATAGTACTAATGAACGGCGAACCTTCATCATTGACAAGTAGAGAAACTTTCCAACAATCTTATAATATAAACAAATTGGTCCATGCACGCCATCTTGTATCCATTTTCTAATTTTACTTTTTCTTTTATTTGCTTTAACTTCTTGGAAGTATTTGAAAAGTCTGATAGTAAAACTAATAAAAAATTATTGGCTTCAGATTTCATGTAATAAAATTTACTATTACAGTATTATATGGTTTTGTTTTGAAAGTTCAGCTTTTTTGTAACGAACTGATGATTTGATAGAACAAAGTACGGTGTCAATTATTAAATTATCACATCGTGTATAGACTGATTAAACATTATCAATCATGGGAAATGTCCCCAGACTTAAATTACTTATAGATCAAGTGAGATGACTCACTCTAATTTGTATGTAAATTTTTGCAAAAAAAAACACTCAAGAAAGTAAATATAAAGAATAATTTTAGATATAGGATTTATATTCTTTAGCATTTTCTGAATTCTTTTGCAAAATTACAAGTTTAAATATTAAGTAGTTAGAGAAGGAACTTAAGTTAAAGTTCTTAAAATTTTTTTTTGTTCTCTATATGTTTTTTAGATCAAATAAGTGACTCACCCCAATTAATAATATGATTGGTTAAAATAATCCTTTAAAGATTAATGAAGGTTCTACTAAGTAAATGTTTCTTTAGCTCTAGCAAAAGTTGTAGAGAAGGTTTTTCTGATTCTAATGGTAATTGCTATCAGCTTAGCCTTGTATAAGGATGGCAAGTTAAAGATCTTTGCGGAGAAGCTATTGATTATTTGATTGTCTTTAACTTGTACTCATCCTATTTTCATAGAACAATTGCTTGTACTTATATTCAATACAGATCTATCTATATAAAATGTAAATAATTAGAGAAGTGTAGTTAATTTGTAGTAGAAGGTAGAGTAAGTGGTGATTAGTATTAATATTATATTGCTAATGTGTAATAGAAAGTATATTGGTGTGCTTAAAGTTTTTTCTAATTTGCCAATAATGATTTTATTTTGTTGATAGATAAGAACCTGTAGTTTTAACTTTTTTGGTATAGTGCTTGAAAGATAGATAAATAGGTTAGAGCCTGGTAGTTGGTATTGTTTATATATAGTGTAAAACTAAGTATTGCTAATTACTATATTCTCAAGAAGTAGAACTAGTATAGCATTTTCCTTTTAGAAAATATTAGAGTTTTGGAGAAATATGTTGCTATTTTAGCAAATATTTGTTGTCTGCTAAGCTAAGCTATTCCAGATAAAGAATATACTTGCTTCAAAACTATTGTTTAAATACTTTGTATTTGGTATTTCTGTATAGTATAGGCTTTGATAAAACATTGCTATCTTGGATTGTTTGAGGCTATACAATATTAGTGTTAGCTATTATGCTAATTTTAGCTTGTTGTATTGGTTAAATAAGTTTACATATAGTAGTGTGTTTATTAGGTCTATTAATAGTAAGATAGAAATATTGAAATATATTTATAATAGACTACAAGCTAATTTGTAGTTGTTGAGGTTTAATGTGAGTAGTGGTTTCAAGTATAAAGTTGTTGTTAATTCTGTTAAAGAAGTTATTTGTTTGAGTTATATATCTTTAATATTGTAGATATTGTATATATAGTAGTTAAACATAGTGCTATTAAGAGTAAACTAGAAGAAGTAAGCTTCTTTGCAAAAACTAGTTATTTTTTTTTTAATAGAGCTAAGATAATCTTAAAGATATTAATTTAATACTTTAATAATTATAAGATTATTTTAAGATAAATTTAAAATAAAATTTTAGTGCAAAATTTTAAAATTATTATAAAATTATTATATGACTATTATTTAATATTATTATAAATTATTAAATTATAAACAACTCTTCCTGACGATCCCTTGTACCAAAATCACAACAAACTTTTTTTTCAAAAAAACAGTAAACTATGGTAGAAAAGAAGGAAATA
>CAJVPU010000159.1:0-22345 GCA_910591775.1 Dentiscutata heterogama | reverse complement strand
TAATATCGTAATTACCTGAATAAAGCCAAGTGCCGGGGACCTAAGTGGTCACCTTAATATATAAAAAAAAAAAAAAATAAACTTGTTTTATACATAAAAATATATTATATTAATATATGTTTACTTTATATTTGTAAAATTTAAAAAAAATATGCTTGATTTTAAATTATTGATCAAAATTTTCAAAATTAAGAATATTTTTCTTAAAATTTAAAATTATAATATAAATATATATTTACAACTTATGGGTTGGGATCCCACGTCTAGGCACCCAACCCTCCATAAGCAGGTTTCGGGTTCAAGTTCTAGTAGATACGGATTCTACGAATATTTGAATATACTTATCGTGAGAAGCCCAAGTGAGTACAAGTCTAGATTAGGAATTTTTGGAAAGAGGTCCATTGTGGAAAAGTTGGCACTATGTGTAATAGTGATTGTTACAGAAGGTTCTATTACACAAAGGTTGTGCGTGTAAATCCTCGGTTGGCATAGGCAGCACCAACAACCCTAAAGCGGTATTGGGATCTTTGTTGGGAGGATAACCGGGCAGTAATTAGAACTGGAATGGTGAGAAAAGTGGTGAACACAAAGAGATCTGAGGTAAAGAATTGGCCTTATCAGATTTAGAACACCTCTGGCACGTATGGATCTCTCTAGCCAATAAGAGGCTGAAACATGGAGGCGTATACATATAAATAGACCCAACGGGCAATGGTCGCACATGTATAGGAGTCTTTGGACATTAAGAGGACTCGGGACCTACCAATATCAGAATAGCTGGTATAAGTGCATGTAGTGGTAACTGGGGGCTACAACTACCGAGAATTACCATAAATAGAAAATGATGACGCACCTGTTAAGAACCCCTAGGCTTCATGATACCACCCAACTATACTTGGTACTAGAAGCATATGCGAAACATGCCTGAACTCCTCATCACTATATTGGAAAGTACAGTTGTTCGCACATCGCCGAATTCGCAATGTTAAGACATGGGTCCCAAAGTCACAGGAAATCTAGCTAGTTACAGCAGCATGCAGGCTTGAGATACTTACCCAATTGGGTAGAGGCAGCTGCATGGCTTGAGATATGAATTCCTGAAAAGTACGCCAGTAGGGATTAAGAGAATTCTCTGTCAGGCATATCAAACTGGAAGCAAAAAGCGCCTACCTGGAGTAACATACACCAATTTGGGAGTTAAGATAGTAGGTTATGTAGGTAATATAGCAGACATGTGAATACTAATTAGCGGTTAGGGAAGGAAGTACAAAAACCAGGTCAATCACATGTGTGGGAGTGTGATAGCTTTGGTGGGTTTTAGCTGTAGATAAATGGTTTGTATACTTGATGTTCTAGTTTCAATACTTATATGTAATATTTAGTATTTACGGCACCATCATATATCAATTCATTTAAATATTAATAAATAAGTTTGGGGTGGGTGCTACACCCGGAGTACTCCTCTAAATATTAAAAAAAATATATATATATCTACAACTCTTTCTGCTGATCACTACGACCAAAATTGGAGTAAAAGAAAGTTTACAAATAAATCCCAATTCTACTAAGACAATATTAGAAACAGTTTTAAGAAGAAAGACAAAGTAAGGAAAAAGAACAGAAGTTTGTTAAAGCAAAAAGTTTCATCTTGAACTTCACTTTACACTGTTAGAGGAAAACAAACTTTTTAAAAAATTTTCTTAAAAATTTTTTTAAAAAAATTGGGTTACTGTCTCCTACCCGGTGTTGCAGATCACCAAACAACAAAACAAACAAACGTGTGTTAGTAGTAAACAAATAAACAAAACAAATAAACAAACAAAAGTTGATTAATACGTGTATAAAATAAATATATGTACTATTCTAGAAAAATTGAATAGAAATTCAAACAACACTCCATATATACAAAACCTAAAAATACAACAAAATATTAGTATGTAGATAGATTTAGCATTAATTAAAGATTTTGCTTTGGCATCACAAGACAAATGCCAAAAATCTATACTGAACAAAGAAAATACATGCTAACTGTAAATTAAAATATAGCAAAATATCTAGGTAGTGTTACAAATCGAACCAAAAAATGAAATCGATTAGTGGGTCAAAAATTTTTTAAAAAATCGATTAAAAATCGATTATAGTCGACTAATCGATTAATCGATTAGTCAATTAATCAATTAATTGACCAAACGACTAGTTGGTATATCAAAATGGCTTGTGTAGACATTAATTATAAGATCAATATATGATACTATATAAAGCAACAAGTCAATTGGTTAATTAATCGATTAACTAACTAGTTGATTAGTCAGTTAATCAATTAATCATCGACAATCGATTAGTTGTCTAATAAAATTATTAATCGATTAGTTGCCAATTCGATTAATTAATCAATTAATCGATTTTCGATTTGGAACACTAGTAGAAACAAGCAAGTTTAATAAAGTATTATTATTTACTTACATTATTACTTTGCTTATTTTTAGTATAATGAATTGAAAAAAGAATTAGTTATCAAATATGAATTTTAGTAAATGTATATAAATTATAGTAAAGAAAAAATAAACCACTTAATAAATATTCTAAAAACTTTATTAAAGTGAAAATCCAGTCTTCAAATAAATACAATTTTTGAAATTATTATTATTTAATTATATATTTTTATATTGTTTAAAATATATAATTCATTTTAAGCAAAATATAGTTAATCCAATTTTTAGTTATAACCCTAAACTTAATCTCTAAAAGCAAACAAATGAATGAATGAAAAGGTATACAAAAGGGTAACCAAAGAGATGAACAAAAGGGTAACTAAAGAGATGAATAAAAGAGTAACTGAAGAGATAAACGAAAGGATAACTGAAGAGATAAATGAAAGGATAATCAAAGAGATAAATAAAAAGGTAATTGAAAAGATAAATATAAAGGTAATCAAAGAGATAAACAAAAGAGTAAACAAAATAGTAAACAAAAAGATAAAAGAACTACAATCTACTCCTAATCACCAGAACAAAATCTCTATTTCTAACTAAAAAAACCTTTACTATTGTATAATTAATATTTTTAAATAATTTTATTCACATTAATAATTCATTTAGCCTATAATTGAAACAACAAAAGTTTCATATATAAAAAAAAATAAATAAATACTTATCAATAATATCCTTTGAATCATAATTTCATTTGCCTTAACTATTTTATTCAGCATTGAATATAAAGATTATTTATTAGTAATTATCAAATTAGCAAAACAGGTTCATAATAAAGAATATAAATACTTATATCTTACTGATATTTGATAATAAATAAATGCTTTATGTTTGTCTTTTTAGCTACAATTTTATTCAGATAGCAATATCCAATATTATATATTTAATTCCAAATCTATTTCAATAACAATCTTCAAATTTTTTATAATTTTAATAAAACTCAAAATTCAAGCAATTAATTAATAAACAAGAACTAGTTTAACTAATGTAAGTTCTTGCAAAGTGTATTCACTAAACAATGACAAAGTTAGCAATAACACAAACAATAAAATCCACTTTAACCTATAAGTAGAAAACTTTACAATAATGCTAAGCCAACCACAAGCGGCAAAATCTACAGCTACAAGAGCATCAGAAGTAATGAAACAGAAGACTTTAGTAAAGTGACTATATAAAACCACTTCAAGTGATAAGATCTATATCAACAGTAATAACAGAAATAACTTCAAACTTCAATAAAGTGACAATGTGGTGAAACTACCTAAATGACAAAATCTACATTTATAAGAGTACTTAAACAATAACACTAAAAACTATGAACTAAAACCTACAATGAACTTTAAAACACCAGATCCTTAACTCTTAAATACTAAAAGTACCGGATCCATATCATTTTTTACATTTTACTATATAAATATGAAAATAACACCTACTTGCGAAAAATATATAAATTAGGTTGAAGTCAGTGTTGGGCAAATTAGTGGTTGACCAAAAATTTACTGGTCAAATTGGTCTAGTCAAATTGGTCAAATAGTTGAACTAGTCAGATTAGTTAAATCTATTATATATATATATTATATAATAAAATTATATTTAAATATACTATATAACCAATTTGACCAGCACAGATCATTTGATCAGACCGGTCAAATTGGTCAAATTGGTCTGGTCCAATGGTCAAACTGGTCTGATCAAGCCAACACTGGTTGAAGTATAGTTTTATTAGTTATCAGAACTATTATTATAGTAAAAGAAAATTATAAGTAAACATTTATAAAAAAAAAGTGCTCTTACAGAATGAGCATATATGATGAATATGTATTTGTATATTTATTGATTTATAACCACCAGTTTTTTTGAAAAATTGTGACTTTACTAATCTCGCTCTATATTAGATATAGCAATATGCTTATATTGCATTGTGGTACTACAAATATCATTTAACATTAAATATGGATGCCTCTAATAGTTATTCACTAACAAGTTTATTTTACTGACAGTCTAGTTATTGAAGCTTATTTTGCCAACAAGTTTTTTTTTATAACTCTAATAATATTGGTCAGAATTACTTTTGTTTATAAAATAAGCTTCAATGAAATAAACTATTGGTAAAATAAACTTGTTAGTAATTGTTAGTGAGTTGATCGGATCCCTTTTATATCTAGAGAGACATGCCCAAGGCATAGAGAAACATGCCTTTCGCAAAGGCATGCCTCAAAAATTTGCTGTGCCTCCAACCCTAATTATCACTGATAATTAGGGTTGGAGGCACAGGGGTGTGATTTCAATTTGCCACAAGGGCACGAGGACGTGATGTTACTCATCACATGGAAATTATCAATTACTTTGTGATGTTTTACTAATTGTTATCATGTGATGATTTGGGTGTTATGCCGTGCCCCACGTGATGATTTTCCGTGCCCAACCCTACTGATAATACCACTTTTAAACTTGTACATATATACGTTATTAAAAAAAAAAATTAAATATATCCGATTCTGTATTTTAATTGGCTATTGTATCTACACTTAGTTGTGCAAATCTAAAAAACGTTTTTATTATACAATATTTAACCACTTAAAATATAAAATAACAAAAAAAAATAAACTAACAGTGTATTCTATTTTATTATTTAAATACTGTACCTGAAATTACAGAATTATAATCAATCTAGGTTATGGTTGAGTCAGAAGGGTCTATGTCAAAATCCTGAAAGTCAAAATCCTGAAATTTAATTGTCGCGTCGTGTGATGTCGGGGTTCCAGTACTCAAACCCCGCTTATGAGTAATCATTATTACTACTCATAAACTGGGTTTGAACACCGGAACTCCGACATCACACGACGCGACAATAAATTTCAGGATTTTGACATAGACCCGAATCAGAATTATCGTTAGAAGGTATGAAGAAACAAATATCCGAATAATCCGATCAAAATTCTAAGATCGAGCAAATTTCTTATCGATTATATCTGCTTATATAAAAAAAAATATCAACAAACACAATTTCAGAACTAAATTTAAAGAATAAATCTAGATCCCGTATGTAACCGAACTTGACGGTGTTGAATTTATACAACAATCACCGAGATTTCATGAACACTAATGTAGAAAGTGAGAAATTAAAGGTATACGCGACAGTAACGTCGCTTTTTGGATTTTCCCGTAAATTTTATTATAATCCATTTTTAAAATTAGAAGGATAAGAAAGTAAATTCTTAATATTCTCTACCGATTCGTGACAAGCTTGCTAAGTACAGCCAAATAACAATACTGAAATTGTCCAAGAGTTTGAACCATATTCCTACGTTGTTCTCGAAAATGCCCAACCAAATTGTAAATCAAATCTGATTTGTCATCGGGCTGAAATTCAGGCAATAATGCCAACGTAGAGTCCACAATACAAAAAGTCCCTGTCCTTCCGCAACCAGCACTACAATGTACCACAATTGGTCCAATTTTATTTTGTTGCAAATTAGCTTCATCTATATATCGTTGTTGAATTTCATTTGTCTTATCGATCAAATTGAGGACATTATCTGGGGAATCAGGAACTCCATGATCAGGCCACCCGATAAAATGAAGTTGCGTGATTTGCCGGACTTCAATAACATGTGAATCCTCAAATTTTTCGATTCGAAAGGTTCGCACAACACATGTTGCGTTCGGATCCAATTCTTCAGATTCCAATCCAATTTTCAGTCCGATATCTGGAAATACCATAGGAAGGCTTCCTTCATCGGGCCAATACTTGGAACACTTGTCCCTACCTTTTTCCTGTTCTCTTGTTAACATGACTATTACAGCCGAATATTGCTCCCATACCATTAGCCAAAAATCATCGATAGTATTGTCTAGTGGTCCTTGTGTAGCAATATACCGCCGAACTTTGCCAGGTGCCTCAACGTAACTTGCGTTAATATAATCTGTTTTGTTGGGGCGTTGCTTTATTAATTTTACTCGATTATAGTCAAAAGGTACAATATCAGAATATCTATTACACTCCATTGACGCATTAGTGAAGGCAGTCGCCATGCTGAATCTGTCGGAAGAATCGTTGGCACGACGACATCGCTCAATTTCAGCAATAGAAACAAGGCGAAACTTGGCAGACAAAGTCGCCTGATCCAAATTTTGAGCGTCAGAAAGAAAGAGTGGAATATTTGGTAATCGTTGACCAGACATCGTACATTTGGTTTCGGGGTTAATAACAAGTAAATATATATTGCTGCGCCCTGTACTATATGTGTGGCGTAAACTTTGGTATTACAATCATTAACAGGTTATACGTATAGTTTTAGGACTAAGTAATTCCCGTATTGATACGTACGTACGCACCAAAAGTCATAGCAGATAGTATATATTAGGTATTTGATAGATATACGTATTATATATATGGGCTATATAGCTGGGAAAAAGGGACCAAATTGACAAAAAATAAGTTTTGCGGAAAATTGATTTTTATATATTTTTAATATATGGGGTCCAGTCAATTAAAACACGGCTTATGGCATTTTTTGCAAAAATGAGTTAACTATACCATCATATAGAGTAGACATTCTTCTATATAATTTGATATTTAAAGCATTGATTTGTATAATAAAATTTTTGTCGATGCCTACTTTTTGAAATGCTGTATACGATTAAACATGATCTAAAATTAGAATTTGGATATCTAGTTGTTGATCTCTGCTAGAAAAGGATTTGTGTGATTGGCTAGCATATGTCGATCCAACAGGTTATACTAATAATAGATTGTCATTGTTGTTGTTACACCAAATTTTAAACGTGATTTTCTCAAAATAGAAAAAATGCCATAAGCCGTGTTTTAATTGACCGGACCCCATCTATAGGATTCAAACTCTAGACCTGCCATCTGGGAGTGCAACAAATCTACCACTTCACTAAGTTGCCACACCCACTACTAATACCAATATTATTTAATAAATAATCTCTATATATCATTAATAATTAATTATTATTAGATTAAGTAAAAAAACTTACTAAAAAAGAAGTTAATAAAAGATATTGCTAAACTAAAAGGATTGAAAACCTTTATAAACTTTAAGGTTGTCAGAAATCCTGAAAGATTTTTTTCAAAAAAATATAAATAATTTGGATCTATTATAAGTTAAAGGTTTTCAAAACCTACTAACTGGCCTTGATAATTTTTTTGAAACAAAATTAACTATATCTCTTGATAAAAATAATCATATAGAATTATTTTTTTCTATATTTTTAAAAAGCACTAATATAATTTATGCTTAATTAAGTTTTTATAAAAATTAATATTTTCTAATATTATAGTAAGTGCACTTAATAATCAACTAAATAAAATAAATTGGTATAGATTAGTAAATATCGATTGTATTTTAATAGTTTTAAATATATTCTGATATATTTTAATAATATATAATAATAATAATAATAGCTATAAAAGATAGAGTTAGAAAATACTCTCTAACTTTGTAAGTAATATATACTTTTTTTTTAATATTTAGAGAAATACTCTGGGTATAGCAGCTGCCCCAAACTTTTATTAATACTTAAGTGAATTAATATATAGTCATATTATAAATATATATATATTACATATTAGTATTAAGACTAGAACTTTAGGTATACAAACTATTTATCTATGGCTAAAACTTACTAAAGCTATCAACATTTCTGCATATTTGATTAATCTAGATTTGGTATATTTTTACTCATCTCCAATTAACTTCTACATATTCTCTGCTTTACAACTTTATCTACTATCTCAACTTTCAAATTGGTGTATTAATACTTCAGATAAGCACTTTTTGCTTTCAATTTAGTATGTCTAGTTTGTATTTCTATTTGGTATACTTGTTAGGGGTTTGTATTTCAAGCCATGCAGCTATCTCTACTACAATAGTTAAGTATCTTAAGCCTGCATGCTGCTACAACCACCAACTTTCCTGCAACTTTTAGAACCCAAATCTTAATATATCAAATTTAGTAATTATATAAATAGCTATACTTCCCTCTCTGGTAGTAAAATGTCTAAGCATGTTTTATAACAGGTTACTCTATACTTTTAGAGCCTTTTATAGTTAAATAGTATTATAAGACATAAAGGTTCATAACAGGTATATTATTATTTCTTTTTATAATGATTCATGATGCTTGTAGCCCCAGTTACACACTACATATACTTGTACTACCTACACTAGTTTTGGTAGTCCCAGGCTTTTATAATGTCTAAAAACTTCTATATATATATATGTCTAAAGCTTTGTTGGGTCTTAATATGTATACACTCCATGCTTTAGCCTCTTTTTAGTAAGTAATTCTACATAGTACCAAAGGTGTTTCAAATCTGGTAAGGCTAATTCTTTATTACAGATTTCTTTGTATTTACTACATTTCTTACTACTCTAATTTTAGTTACTATCTAGTCATTCTTCCAAACAAGATCTCAATGCCACCTTATAGTTGTTGGTACTACCTATGCCAACTAAAAATTTATATACACAATCTTTGTATAATAGAACCTTCTGTAATAACTGTAGTTACACATAGTGCCAACTTCACACTAGACCTCTTTTTGAAAATTTTTAATCTAGACTTATACTTATTTGAACTTTCTATAATAAGTATATTCAAATATTCATAGAATCCATATTTACTAGGACTTAAATCTAAAACCTACTTATAGAAAGTTAGGTGTCTAGACCACTAGATCGCGAAATTCTAACCCTAAGTAATATATACTAATATGTATAAAAAATACTATTTATAAGATTCTGTTAATATTTAAGTTTTACTAAAGAATAACAAGAACTATTAGAACTCACTTTTGTTTATTAATATGATGTAAATAGTAAATTATAAGGATATCTGAAATTAAAATTAATTAAACAATATAGTTATATACCTATAGTTAGTATGAATAGAACTGTATATATATATATATATTTCAGTATTAAGATAATCTCTTTAGCTATTTGAAGTGCTTTTTATTAGTAGTTAATTACTATATAGTTACAACAAAGTTACAACTAGCTATATATATATCTTTTAAGTACCTATTTAAGTAGTCTACCTGCAGGTTTTACACTAGTTGCTATATCTGTAATCTATCTAGAGAGTTGCTTATTTAATTTTTCTGGTCATAACCATATGTAGATATCTTCTACTAACTCTAAAATTTTTATCTAGTTATCTCTAACAAATTTCATACCCTGCCTTAGAACTTCTATAACTTATTGAGAGTTTGCACTAACTAATTACTAGCTTACATTTCTCTATTAAGTAGATACATAGCTATCCTTAAAGTAAACCTACAGAGTCTTCTGTATTCCTATCTAGCTAACTTAGTCATCACAATTGCTAAGGCTTTTACTTGCAATTTAGTATAACTTAATTAAACTACTATACCCTTGTAAGATTTGCTTTAACCCCAGTACTTATATTTAGATCTTCTTTTTTCTGTTTTTGCCTTATTGATCTCTCTCTTATTTCTAACCTGTGACCTGAAAGATTTGATCCTGGCTAGGCTTCAGATACCTTATGCCACATCTTTTCTTAATACATAATTTTATAGTATATATATTTTTTTTTCTGATTGGGTCCAGCTAGTCTCTAGAAATCACCCAGCCCTTGTTATTAAGTAGAACCTAATTTCCATATTCTAGTCATGGTGAATAGCCATCCTGGTTTTCCATACCAGCTAACTAGGTTGGTGTGCTAGCCTTCTCTCCAACAAATGGTTGGGTTGGTGGATTCTCCAACTAAGGATTTTGTTGTTGTTTGGTTCTCCAATTTTAGCTATCACTTCTAAATTTAATATTCCTGCAGTACTATTAAAAGTATTCACTACCTTTTTACTCAAACTATCCCAAACAAGTTTCAATCATTTTGGTTTTTTGGCATTTTTGCACTAAAGCTTCTATAACAAGATAGTACAACCAAGATTGCAGATTGTAGATCTAACTGATTGATAGATAATTATTACCTAATACAAATTTATTTTTCAAAAAGCATTAGTCATAAGATTCGAACTTTAGATCTGCTGCTTGGTAGAGTAATAACTAAACTACTTTACTAAACTGCTACACTTTCGAATAGAACTGTATATATAATTGCAAGATTTGAAAAAATAAATGAATATTTAGTAAACAGTTTTATGTTCTAATATTTAACAGAAATATCTAATATTTAAAATATATATCTAATTAAAGATTTGTATATATCTAATTAAAGTATAACATAATACTAATAATTAATTAATAATATAATAATCAATATATTGCAATTTTGGTTAGTTTGATAATAATTGATAATTTGATCTATATTATTATTAATAATTAATTTTTAATATATACTATAATCTGCTATAAATAAGCATCTACTTTTTGTAATTTTTATATCCAAATTTCTTATGATCTAGTGATCAAATCTGCATAGTTTTGATACTATTTGAATCATTTTGATGAGTTAATTCAAGCAGTAACAAAATTATGCAAATCTAATCACTAGATTATGAAAAATTTGGATATAAAAATTGTAAAAGGTGGGTGCTTATTTATAGCAGGATATGATATTGATTTATAAAAAGTTAATTAATATATAATAATTAATTTTAATTAATAAAAAATAATTATAAATTATATATTAATAAAAATTTACTTAAAAAATTTCATAATATATTAGATTTAAAAAACTTAACAACCTAATTAAAACTCTTAATGACAACTCTAATTTATCTAATCTTTATTTATTTTATATTAATTTCAACATTCTAATTATCAACTAGGATTCTTATCAAATCAAATCAAATCAAACTCTTAACAAGTTTGAGATTTTTAAACCAAACTCAAACTTAAACTATTTTTAAAAAAGTATTAAGTTTGTTTTGAAGACAAGTTTTTTAGCTAAATTTGATTTGAATTGAAATTTGATTCAAAGTTTGCAAACTGTTTGATTAGTTTAAATTTAATAGAGCTCTAAAAAAAAATTAGTTTACAAATTTACAAATAGCCATTAAGACTAAAATACTTATATCTCATGATTTACTAGGCTAATTTTAATAATTTAACCACTATTTTAATTGCAAAACACTTCTTTACAACTTTAATTATAAATTAAAAAGAGATTTATTTTGAAAAAATTTAAGATTAATAATATTTTGCATAATTTTATTAATAAAATTATAAAAAACATTATAATCATTAAAATTTTACTAATTAATTGTATCTTTATATTCTAAGTATACTTGTTCTATATATAAAACTATATAATAACAGTATATATTTATATTATAATTTTAAATTTTAAGAAAAATATTTTTAATTTTGAAAATTTTGATTAAAAATTCAAAATTAAGCATATTTTTCTTAAATATTAAGTAAGTGTATATTAATATAATATATTTTTATACGTAGAACAAGTTTACTTAAAATATAAATATAGAATTAATTAATAAAATTTGAAAATTATAATATTTTTTATAATTTTATTAATAAAATTATAAAAAATTATATATATATATATATATATATATATTATTAGATTATCTAGCCTTTTTACTTTATTAGAATTATAATAACTATTGCTGCTTATTACAACAATATATAAATTATCTAAAAGTATAAGAAAGACTTACTCAATACTGAAGTACCTAAGTGCGACCTGCCATATAACTATCTATCTTTGTTAGGGTCTCAAACTAAACTTAAGACTTGTATTTCAATATCACTGATCAGTTATTAATGCCATGTCAGGATTGTACTCCTTTCTTTAAAATTTTTCTTCTTTATAAAGAGCAAAATAAAAAAGGGAGAAAGTATAATTACTATAAAAAAGATGAAAAACTAATATAAAGAAAAAAGACCAATACAAAAAAAAAAAAAGAAAAGAAAATAAATACTTATAAAAGAAAAAAAATAAAAATAAAAATAATAAAAGAAAAAGTATCAAAACTAACAAAAAAATATTTAAAAATTATATAATACTCTGTAGTTTAGCTCTACTTTAATCTAAGTCTATATTAAATATAAAGTTATATTTGGGATAGAGTTAGCCCTGCAAGAATTTGCTAGAATAATCTCTAATCAATCAATACTAATCTTTGTTCTACATGTAAGCAGCTACATGATTTCTCATAAATTCTGTTCCCAATTTGAAATTGGTAAGCAATGCAAATCTTTTGGAGGAAGTATGCTGATTTTCTTACTTTTTGTTTAGTAAAAATATTTTCTAAAAAACTCTAAGAGAAGCAAGAATATGATAGAGTGTTTTGGAGTCATGTTCTTTAAATTTTCGAAAGATTGTGTTGAAAAACTTATTTGCTATTTCCCTTGTAAGTAGAGATTAGAACCACTTAAAATTTTCTTAATCGCTAATCGTTTAACTGTATTAACTATAAAAATTTAGCCATTAAAATTGTCCTGGCTCATAATAAACATAATTCAGCCTGGCACTATAAAAAATTTTTTTTTTGCAGTTAAATGGTTCTAATCTCTACTTGTAAGCTATATATAGCTAATTTTGTCAACAAAAAACTTCTTTCTCTAAAATTTTGAATATAAAAACTCTCTCATTTGCCAGTTATTTTGTAAACTAACACTTTTGATTTGTATACCAATATATAAAAAAGTCTTTAAAAAAGCAAAACTTGGCTAACTTTTATAAAAACTATTACTATATATATACTTCTTCATCTAACTCTAGCAAAATTTTTATTTTTTGGTTGTAGAAAATTTGGTATAAGTGATTATCAAGAAGAGCTTGTTTATAAAAAATTATATTATTTACAAAATTTTATTAATTAATTATATATTTATATTCTAAGTAAAGTAAACTTATTCTATATAAAAAAAAAAACTCTTTCTATCAATTACTCATACAAAAATTTTTCTAAAAACCCAACCTAATAAAATCTTATTTTTGCAATAATTTATTAAAACAAATTAATTTTCTGCTTTAAAAAAGCTTTTTCTACATATAAAATTATATATAATACTCAAATTTTAAAGAGTTAGCTCTTAAACTCTTCAAGTAATAGCCTTCCAGGCCATATAGGCCTTTTGCCATTTATACAAAACCCAGACTCTAAACCCTTTTAAAAGTATAATACAAGTTACTCTACACAGTTTTCTCTTTAAAACAAGCTATAATAGACCTCTGTAGCTTCAATATTGACCAAGTTATAAGCAAAACAATTCTTAACTCCATTTATCTCTTTTTTTTCTCTTTTACTTTGGGAATTTTTCTTTCTTCAAACAATTAGAGATGTTTTTTGTGTAACTGAGGCTACCCCAGCCATGCTACCCACATTCTACAATACTACAATACTAGTGATGCTTGCCAAATTACACTAAAATTGCCAATTTTTAATTAAAATTGCACAATTTTTAATATTTACCTTTTTTGCAAACCCTTATTCACACAATAAGATTCCTTTTTAGGCTATATAACACATGACCTGTTATGTAACTCGTGTAACCCAAAACTATGAAATTCTATTTTTAGGTCATATAACCTTTGTATAACCTAAATAAAGGCCCTATTTTTATCTTCTCCTGAATAATAAATTCAAATACAACCTCTGTTCTATTTTCATACCCCTTTTCAACTTAGAAAAATTTTACAAAAAACTAATTTTTACTACAAATTCTAAGTCAATCTGTTATAAAATTATTTGGCAATATTTGTCTATCTCTATCACAATACCTATCTCTTCTAATATAACAGCTGATACTATCGATCTTGATGCTTTTTATAGTCAATTTCCAAATTGTTGGATCTATAAAAATAATCTAAATACTGCCATATCTACACTATCTAATATCAAACCAACAACCTGCTTTACTCACTTACATAACAATGACTATGGTACTTATTTCTTCAAGGCCCCAACCACGACCTCTATTGTATCTTGTCTCTACAAACAATATTATACTCACTTTATCTCCAATACCAATAAAACTTACACCTCTAATGAAAATAATCTTTCAACATTAACCTCTGCCTTTTCTAAACATCTTACCAAAAGACTCAATAAAACTACTGAATTTATTCCACTATCTCCAACTCACAACCAGACTAACACCAGACAACTTGAAACTCACAACTGCAAAAAATATTAGCAATTAGTCAAATGCAAATACTCACCTCAAGAAAATCACTATTATCTTTATGAAAATACTATCTTTTACAAAGATAACATCTATCACAAAGCATGCCTTGCTAACCAAAACACTCTTCAACCTCTTACACCACTTTCTGATATCTCCAAAACTTCTACTATATAACCTCAATCTCAACTTCAACATCAAACTACTTCACTTCAAACCAAACTAACTCTAGTATCTGAAATCCACAAAATACTGTTAAGCAATTTCTATTACCAACTATCTCTAACTTTGTAACATCACCATCTCTTTTCAAACAACCAGATCTCACTTTTACTATATCTCAACCTTCTCAATCTACAACTACAGAACCTCATTAATCTACTACTCAACTATTACACATGCCAACTTCATATCCAACTACCCCATCTTCTACCACACTAAAACTCTAGAAGCCTCTGCCAACTCTAGCAATACATTACTATATAGCCAATCTACTATAATAGAAATTGACATCTAGAGTATAACAACTATTACTCAACCCTTCTACTCTTCAATTGTGCAAAACCCTCTTAATACTCAAAACTCATCCACAACCCAAACAAACAGCTTCAACTTTTAATTGGCTCTTAAACTACCCAATTACAGATGAAATAAAACCCTTAACAAAATTACAAACAACCTTCTCACAACAACTTTATGATCTACTCAAAAAACATCTCCATAACCTCTATCTAGGATCAATCTTCAAAATAGTTTCTGCTGACAAACAACCTCTTAAAGCAAGCTTCTACTATATTATTTGTTGTATGGCAGGCAAAAGACCAAACTTCTTAACTAACTATATATACCAAATCAACCCCTCTATTAACAAACAAGCAACTATCACATTCAATATTCTTGAAGACACCTTCAAGAAAATTACTTTAAAATTTACTACTATCCTATTTACTAAACTTAACTACTTAGAAATATTTTCCTCATAAGCAACTATCCCTCTATACAAACCTGAAAACCACCTTCAATTCTGCCTTAACCTAGTATGACTTCATTAATATCTATCTGGAACCTACCAAGCAATCGACTACAACAAATTTGCTAACAACCTCAATCTTTGGCCTAAAAACTGCAAAATCTCTTCTCACACTATTAGTACTAACAAGGAGAATAAATACCTTATCATTAAATCTAACAAATTTAATATACAACTCCTTTTTAATCTTCTTGCATATCTTTTTAATATACAATTCTCTATACTATCTCTTAAAAACTCTCTTGACTACTTTAAAGAATGGTTCAAAGAATTTTTCTCAATCTATAACTGTTAATTCAAAATATCACTTAAAAAAGATGACTTTGAAATTATACTTAAATCTCAAATTCATAAACATTTTATTTGTCAACATAAAAAACTCCTTCCCCCAAAACTAAACAACTTCTTAAAACTCACTACTATGAAGAGCATCACAATGATGTTTTCTGACATATCAACTACTATATCCTATCTTGTAAACATACAAACTGTAACTATGTTAGTGAACACAAACATAACACAGCTCAAATATTCAAGAACCTTCTAGCGAACTCCTACAAAGAATATTCTAAAGAAATTGATCAACCCCAAATTACTCTCAATACAACTATCTTTGACATTGGTACTAAACATAAGGCTACCTTTTCCAAACCCATCACAACCAAATATCCTGATATGCTAGCAGATAATAAGGAAAAAGAATACTGTAATAACAACCTCACCCTTCCAAGTGCTAAAATGGATTCTTTTATTAACTTTTAACAAACTTTTAACACAAAGCTGCATCTAACCTTCAAATTTCAAACTTAACTAAAGATCAAGTCATAGAAAAAGTTACAACCAACTTAATTAATACTGACTACTTAGCAAGAATTATTACCTACTATGACTTAACTCTTACACAAAAACTATCCTTTTTACAACTTACAAAATATTACAAAGAACATGTCTACCCTAAAGCAGAAACAATCATTTCTTCAAAGTACAACATCAACTTTCAAATACCTACACTTGTCAAAGACTCATTATTTCTTAATAAGTCTTCTTTTCAATAAGATTGTCTTCTACAAATACTATCAATGCAGCCACTGCCTCTTTAAAAGATACACTTGTAGTAGTTAAAGAGGAAAATAATATAAGTAGGCAGATAGACAAGCCCATTTACCCAGAAGAGTTAGATTTGAACAACTCTCTAATGCATAACCTGATTGTTGCTAGCTCTTGCAGAACCATGCAAGCCAGATATACAGTAAACGCTGTAGAAGACAACCATCTTGTAGTATTATTTCCAACACAATTAGCCCCCTATGATCCATATATCACATCACTCTCCCAACAATCTACTTCTTCTGCCTACTCTTTATCTGACCATGAACTCTTATCGAACACAGACTATAATCCTGTTGACTTTTAACTTGAAACAATAACACAAGTAACTGAGCAACTTGGCCCTATTGATCCATTAACATGCTACAACAAATTCTTATTCTATCACAAATTACCTCTACTCGAACACCCCAATCATTTCTTAACTACATTCAACATGATTTTCCCTCATACAACTCACTCCTGTATATTAAAATTTCTATACTCAATATCAAAAACAAGAAGATAATTACACAGAGGCACATATTTATCTCTCTCACGAATATCATATACTTATAAACCACTTTATATCTCCTTTTCAGGATCTCTTACAGTGGTTTAGACATGTTTCACTCATACTATAACTCCCAACATGAACATTCTAATCTGCATGATCTATATTTCACTATTGCTACTCACAATGTTAGAGGCTTTAATATTGTCTCTAAAAGACAGATCTGGCAAGACTACTATATTGACCATAATATTTCTATAGCCTGCATTACCAAGAATAAAATCTCTAACAAAACTAAACTATCCTTCTGCAACAACAATCTCTATACTTACTACTGGGCCAATCTTAAAGCTCTATAGAAGGAGCAGCTATTATGGTTCGTAGCCATCTTAAGCCTCATGTTTATAGCTATCTTATACATCCTGGTGAAGCAATTGTACTAGATCTCTTTTTTAAAAGCAATAATAAACTTTGCATTATTTTTATCTATCTTTTCTCAACTAATTCTACTTGCTGCAGTCTCATACAAAAAAACATGATTAACTGGATACTTTAAGCCCAGCAATTTAATCTTCAACCTATTATCCTTGGTGGCTTTAATATACAAGACACTACACTTAGCTCATCACCTAGATTTAAACTTATCAATTTTCTATACCGCACAAATATTTTGATATTGGTGCCCATTTTAACAACATCCAACATATCTGGTCCAACAATATAAACTCTAGCAGAATTAACTATATCTGAACCAACTCTTTTAATATACAATTCATCCTCTTCTATGGTCTTGACAATAGCAAAACAAGCACCCTCAGTGACCACCTTATACTCTCTACTTCTTGGACATTCCCTAATGCATTCAGCAATCCTCCACGCCTTCATACCAATATTAGTTACTGAATTTTTAATTATAAAACCACTACTAGCTAGCAATAGCAAAAATTCTCTGAGCTTACCTCACAACTAATTACACAAAGCTATATTTTACTTACACCAAATACTTTAGAGAGTATTAACACTACTTGGTACAAGCTTCAACACTGTATAATACAAGCTGCAATCAGAACTATTCCTAACAAAATTACATGAAAACAGAGCTACAACCATAAATATACTCCTCTATATACTGCACTCCACCTTGGGCTCAAAAAACTTGATTACTTTATTAAGACTCTTAATAACAACAACAATAACCACACCAACTTATACCTCCTGCATATTAACTAACAAATTCTTATTATTAATATCTATTCCAAATATAACCTTTAGCCACTCAATTACTTGATATACATGATATCTAATATTAAAATCAGCCTAGTAGATCGCAAAATATAGGTATTTTTGTCTTAATAGCTATTAATTCTTCTTTATTTATATAAAAAAATATATATATATAGTCATGAGAACTAAATTACTTATATCTTACAATCTACTAGGCCAATTTTAATATTTTAACTAATATTCTAATTGCAAGATACTCCTTTACTACTTTCTTTAGAAGTTGAAAATAGGTTTATTAGTAAAAAAAAAATTTCTTTAAAAAATTCCAAATTTAAAAATTCTAAAAACAATAAAAAAAATTTATATAATTAAGTTTTATATTATTAGTTCAAACTCAAACAGTTTGCAAACTTTGAATCAAACCCAAATAAAACTTAATTATAATATTTGGGTTTGATTTGAATTTGATTATTTTAGATTTAACTTTAAGTTTGAGTTCAAATTTTATAAAATTTATAGTTTGAGTTTGGTTTGATTTGAAGTTTGAACAAACTTAAATCAAACCCAAATTAAACCTTAAAATCTTATTAAAAACTCCTATGTTAACTATAGTCTTCAATTTTTTTTTTCTCTTAACTATTTTTTTTATTAAATATAGCTTTAATATACATATAATATTTAAAATAAATATTACATATCTACTATCTTAAATACTTCTGCTATTTTAGATACCAGATTAATCAAGTTTTAGAAAAAAGATGTAAAACACTTATTTCTAAACTCAATCAAGCTATCAACAGTATTTTAGATCATTATCAATTTTTTATTTACTTTTCAAAAATTAAACTGCCCAACCAATTTGTTACTAATTCTGTTTAAATTAAACAATGTATATAATCTTATTTCTTTAACTAGATTACATATAAACCAATTAACTAATTACTTTTTAATAACTTTTGGTATCAAGATTATCTTTCTTTTCTTTATATTAACTCTAACTAGCTATACTTTATACTATTATCTACATACTTTTCTACTAAAAGTTTTGTAAAAAGTAGACAAAATAGCTTACCCTTATCAAAAGATCTACATTGTTTACTTCATACAAATCAGGATATCATGGTAGATTGCAACTATGTATTTTGTTTACTGATGAATATAGTGCTACTCCATATGACAAGGCCTCTATCTAATAAGCTACACACAAATGTTTAGATTGTCTGAAAGAAATTTTCTGTTAAGGCATAGCTTTATAGTAAAGATATACAAATGTTGCATTTATTATATAATTTTTTAAGCCTAGTATAGGTTATAATAGTTCTACTTAAATTATATTTATTTTTTTCTTCTTTTATATTTTTTTTTATCTTTTTCTAGTTATAATAGAATAGCTTTAGGTTCTATGTATTTTTTTTCTTTTTTTCTCTTTATCTTTTATTTTTTCTTTTCTTTTCTCTCTCTTTTTCTAAACTAGCTTTGAGCTTTTTAAATTTCTTTTGTAATTGTAGCTAGTGGGTTCTCTTCTTAAATAAAAGTAAGAGTTTAATTTTTCTACATGAATCTAGGAAAAAAAATTGTGAAGAAAAGAGGATGCAATCATGATTAGCTACAAGGTCCAGTCAGTGAACTCTTTCAGCAGGTAACTCTAATATAGGGGCATGACAAACTCTTGTTTTGGCAGATTATGGATAGGTATCTATAATAACTAGTCGAGTTGTATTCTAGTTATAAGGTATATAATACTAGAGATAGTAATAGCATTTGATAATATAACTATTTTATTTCTAAATAAAATATAATATGATCACTAAAAAAAAAAAAAAAAAATTTTATAATTTTATTAATAAAATTATACAAAATATTATTAATCTTAAATTTTTACAAAGTAAATCTCCCTTTAACATCTAATCAAAGTTGTAAGAAAATATCTTGTAATCAAAATAGTAGTTGAAATATTAAAATCAGCCTAGTAGATTATAAAATATAGGTATTTTTGTCTTGATAGCTATTTATTTATGCTTTATTTATATAAAGAAGAAAATATATAGTTATAAGAACTAAAATACTTATATCTCTCAATCTACTAGGCTGATTTTAATATTTTAACTACCATTTTGATCAAAAGACACTTCTATACAACTTTTATTAGAAGTTAAAAATAAGTTTATTTAGTAAAGAAAAAAGATTTTTTTAAAAAATTCCAAATTTGAAAATTCTAAAGACAAAAAAATTTTTACTATATTTGTTACTGAACTACTACTAAACCTAAACATGTTTATGAACCTTAAACTGAATCTAAACTGAACCAAAACTTTAAGTTCAGTTTCAGTTTAGGTTTATAAATTCAAAGTTAAGTTTAGGTTTAGATTCAATAAGCTGCAAAATTTGTAGTTTATGTTTAGATTCAGGTTCAGATTTATTGAACCTGAACTGAACTGAACTAAACCTAAAAACCCTAATCACAAATCAAAATAAAGCAAATCAAGTTTGAATTAGCATTACAAATTCCTGATATAAACCCAATTTAAAACAAATATTTAGTACAAATAAGATATCTATAAAATACAATTAAGATTTATATTAGTTTACAGAACATATTAGCAAAACTGATAGCTTAATAGGTAAATCAATAAAGCTTATTTAATAGCTCTATTAATTTATCTATTAAGCTATCATTTTGCCAATATGTTTTATGAGCTAATATTAATCTAAATTGTATTTTATAGTATCTTATTTGCACCAAATATTTGTTTCAAATCAGGTTTATATCAAGATTTTGTAATGCTAATTCAAACCTGATTTGCCTTATTTTGATCTGTGTATATAATTACAAAATCACTTGTTAAAAAAAATGTTAATAATCAATAATAATCATTATTTATGATCTGTATTAACATGTCAATTCAGAGTTCTATTATATTTAGCAAAAAAAAAGCTACCTTTAGTTTTGTTTGATATTTAAATAAAATTTTATCAAATTATTTAATAGAATTATCAAAATACTAAATAAACTGCTTCAGAATATTAGTCTTGTTTGATATTTAAATAAATTTTTTTTCAAAACATTAGCAGATTTCAATAAGATATCTACATATTGTGATATCTTATTAAACTATTAGCATATTATTATATAGATAATAGTTTGTTTGGAATTTTTATTTTAATATGCGCAGGTCAAGCTAATAATTTTTTGTATTTTAGAATTAAACTAAAAAAATATTATTATTGCGCTTTGCAAAAAGTTGTAACTTCTGCAGATCAAAATATTGTAAAAATTAGTAATTTTGTAAATTTTAAAGATCTTAATTTCAAATAAATATATACATAACTGATCAAATATATGAATTAATAGACAATTTAGAATCTCAGATTTCCTCATTCATCACCACAAAAATTATGGGCACAACTTTTTACAAACCGCTATAATATCAGATAGTAATCAGATAATCGTGAGAAACCATTGCTAGAAGATATAAAAAATAAAAATATCAATGATCGTCACATGTTATTACATAGTAGAGCCAATCAAATTGAGAGTCTGTCAGGACAATTTTGTTGCGGTAATGATCAAGGCATGAATCGCACGGTAGACTCTCGATTTTAATTGGCTAATGACTGTGATCTGCAAAATTTTTGGCCCGCATTACAAAATTGTTTGCTAATTTCCAGTCGGAATTAACTTTTTTGATTTTTTCATTACAAAACTATAATTATGGTGAAATTGGCCCAGAAACAATTTTCGGGACACTTGAAGAACAAGGAACCCAGTGATTATCACATAATGAGAAATCATGCAATTACGTCATTTGTTTACTAACACTAAACAAATTAGCCTAAATTGTCTATTAATTCATATATTTGATCGGTTATGTATATATTTATTTGAAATTAAGATCTT
>CAJVPU010000158.1:0-22357 GCA_910591775.1 Dentiscutata heterogama | reverse complement strand
TGTAATTACTTATATAAATTAACCAATAAAGATATGAGCAAGACCTCACCTTAATACCAAAAAAAAAAAAAAAAAATTTTAAAAATATGGCATATATAAATTTAAAACTTTTTTTATATTAAGTTAACTACTCTTCTAACTTAAGAGACTTTTATAGAGCTTGTTAAGACATATCTAATAGTAGTTAAATTATCTAAATTAGCCTGGTGAATGCCAAGATATCTTTAAAAAGCCTTTCTTTAACTATATAAATTTCTTTAAAACAATACTATTGTTTTACAAAAAAATATATATAGTTAAAGAAAAGTTTTTTAAAGATATCTCGGTATTCACCAGGCTAATTTAGATAATTTAACCACAATTAGATATATCTTAACAGGCTCTACAAAAGTCTTTTAAGTTAGAAAAGTAGTTAACATAGTATAAAAAAAGTTTTAGATTCATACATGATACATTTATATAGCCTCAATTTCTATAAGTAATCTGTATCATATTTTACTATAATCACTCTCTGGTTAACTTGTGAATAACTAATTAAAAGATTTACTTAACCAATTTTAATATTTTAATCACTATTTTAATTATAAAATACTTATTTACTACTTAGAGTTAAAAAAAGATATATTTAATAAAAAAAAATTTTTTTAAAAAACTTCAAATTCTAAAAACAATAAAAAATATATCTTTACTGTTTAATAGTTAACTAGTACAGTCAACCCTCTATATAGTTTTTTTTTTTTAGTATTAAGATGACCTCTTTGATCATGAGAACTTTTTATTAGTAATCATTTATTATTACAGTTATAATAAAGATACAACTAGCCACATATATACTTTTTGAATACCTATTTAAGTAGTTTGCTCGCAGGTTTTATACTAGATGCTATATCTATAACCCAACTAGGGAGTTACCCATTTAAACCTTCTAATTATAACCATTTTTAGCATATCATACTAACTGGAAACTACCATCTGGCTTATTCTACTATATTGTACATCTTGCCTTAGAACTTCTATGACTTATCCTGAGTTTGCACTGACTAATTACTGGCTTGCATTTTTCTGTTGAGCAGATGCAAGGCTATCCTTGAGGTAAACCTACCAGAGCCTTCCATATCCTGTATCTGGCTAACCCAGTCATCACAGTTGCTGAGACTCCTACTCACAGTTTGATATAATCTAATTGAATTGCTATACTCTTGTAAGGTTCACTTCAACCTCAATACTCATATTCAGGTTTTCTTTTTTCTATTCTTGCCTTATTGGTCTCTCCCTTACTCTCAACCTGTGATCCAAAGAATTTAACCCTGGCTAGGCTCTAGGTGCTTTGTGCCCTGTCTCATCATGGTATATGATTTTATAGCATATATTCTTTTTCTCTAATTGGGTCTGGCTAGTTTTCAGAAATTGCCCAGCCCTTGTTGTCAGGTAGAACCTAACTTCCAAATCCTAGTCATAGTGGATGACCACCTTGGTTTCTTATACTAGCTAACTAGATTAGTATGATAGCTTTCTCTTTAATTGGTGGTCAGATTGGTGAATCTCTTCTACTAAAGATCTTGTTGTTATTTGGTTCTTCAATCTTAGCATCACTTTCAAATTTGACCTTCCTGTAGCACCATTGAAAGTATCCACTACCTTCTTACTCAGGTCTTTTCAAATAGGTTTTGATTATCCTGGTTTTTTGGCATTTCTGCACTGAAGCTATCATAATAAGATTGTACAACCAAAATTACAGATTGTAGTTCTAACTGATCAATAGATAATTGTTACCTAATGCAAATCTATTTTTCAAAAAATATCATCTATGGGATTTGAACACTAGATCTGCTACTTGGTGGAGTGATAACTAGACCACTTCACTAAGCTACTACACTCACCTTCTATATAGTTATCTTTTATATAATCATATTATATATAATAATATTTTAATTTATAATTTAATTTATAAGAAAAAAACTTTTATATAAATGCAATCTTTTTATAAGCATATTTTTTAAAAAATTTACTATATACCTAACTTTATAAATATATAGAAGAACAACTATATTGTAGTAAAAAATTAATTTATCTTTAAGAAAACTCCAACTTTTTTTAAAAAAACAGAATTTATATCCTATAGTTACTATATTTTTTTACTAATTTTCTAGTAGATTACAAATTAATTTTAAATAAATTTTTCTTATTTTATAAAAATAAAACAATATAATCTTCTAGTATATAAAGCTTTTATTTATTAAAAAAAAAACAATCTAGTTTAATAAATCAAAATAAGTATAATTAATATTTAATTATACTTAAAAATATAATAATTTATAACCCAAATTTTAATATAAATTTAAAATTTTTATATTAGTATAACTGAAAAACTTTATATAATAACTAAAAATAATTTAAAAATACAAGTTTGTTCTATTTATATATAATTTAAAAATTGTATTTTTACTTTTAATTTTTATTTAATTTATAACTTTATAAACTAGTAACAAAATATCTTTTAAGAGTGTGGTAACTTAGTAAAGTAGTAGAGTTGTTACACCTCCCAAGCAGCTTGACTATAGTACTGAGTTTGAATTCTACTGGAAACATTTCAGACAAAAATACCTGTGTTATGATAACTGATTTCTCAAATTGGGTTGGGTTTATAACCTGTTACTGGGTTATACTAATGCACCTGGGTGCTAAAAGCTTCTGAAAGCATTTGTATCATTGTATAAAGTAATACAAACTAGTACAAATAGTGCAAACTCACGATAAGCTTTCTAAAGAACAAAAAATGTTAAAAGTATCTACATACAAAACTTAGAGATTCAAAACTAGCTTGGAGAGCTTCAAGTCTTGGAGAAGTCCTGAGTAAGAATTAGCGGCTTTTAATAGTACTACAAAAGCAATTCTAAAATAGAAATTTGAATGACAAAGATTTTTAGACAAAAAGATATACTAACTAAACCAACGGTATCACTAAAGCTGTACTAGATATATATTCATTAGTTACTTTAGTATAGAGTGTCTAGTGGAAGATCCTAGGATGGGATTCCAGAGAAAAAGAACTTGCATTATAAAAGCTTATACCAAGAATTAGAAGACCTTTAGACCTGAGATTGGGACCCTTGGGTCTAGACAGACCAAACCTTCCAAGCTATCTGAATTGGAAGACCAAAGACCAAAGTATAGAGTATAGGTATTGGGGTTATAAACCTTACAAGGGGTGGAAAGTAAGTAATAGAAGAACTAATTAGGAAGATTGTACTTGAGATATGGATTGTATTATAGCAGCACCCCAAAAGGTAGTATGAGATACAAACACAATAGCAACAGACAATATGTACTAATTGGGAAGAATATTACTAAATGAGCATTCACCATGTGTGGAACATGATATGTGGTATCAGATTTACCTCAAAGATTAACTAAAAAGAGTTCTAAGGTGGGTGCTAAAAGCTAGAGGTATTACAAAATCTACGTATGAATAGTAAGTTATACCCAGGTTGGATATAAGGGCTTTGTAGAAAGTTTAAATAGGTAACTCTATAGTTGGGTTGCAGGTATAGCAAATAGTGTAAAACCTTTAGGTAGACCACTTAAATTAGGCACCAAAAGTGCATATGTGGCTAGTTGTACTTTCATCATAATTGTAATAAGTTTTAAATATCTAATAAAACAGTTCCTAGCCAAAGAGGTTACCTTAACAGTAAATATATATATATATATATCTTTTTTTAACTTTTAACAAAAGTTGTTAAAAAAAAATTTTGTATATAATAATAGTTAAAATATTAAAAAAGGCCTAGTAGATTATAGGATATGGTATTTTTGTTTTAAGAAATAAACACATAGTTATAAAGTTAAAAATATCTATATCTCAAGATCTATTAGACCTATTTTAATATTTTAACTACTATTATGCTTGGGATTCTCTTTTCTACAACTTTGTTAGAAGTTGAAGGAGTTGCTTAGTAAAAAATTAATTTATCCTTTGGAAACTCTAGATTTCAAAAACAATAGTAAATTTTTAACAGTTTACTATATTTTTTTCACTAGTTTTCTGGCACATTATTAATAAACATTCAAATACTTATTTATTTTTTTTTAAACATCAATTATTTACAGTTATTGTATGAGTATGTATGAATAACCTAGTTAAACATGGGTTCATACTCCGTGCCAAAGTTACAAGATCTAAATATGAACCCGTGTGTGTAATTGGGTTATTCATATACCCAATATAATAATTATCTTATTGCATAGTGTCTGATATACAACCCCACCCATGTCAATAAGTAAATGAAAAAAGCATAGTTGTCACATAAAACCCGTGCAATAAAAATATGACATACAGAAATATATTAAATTTTGGGATCAAGTGACGACCCCTTCCATTTGCCACTGGGGTGTGACTAGGGTGCGGAACGGGCCGGGCTAAGCCCAGAAATTTTCGGGCCGGGCCGGGCTTTGGTCCGATTCGGGCCTACAATTTTGAGCCCGCTATTGTTCGGGCCAAATACAAATCGGGCTTATTAAATATCGGGCCAGGTTTAGGCTTTATAAGAAAGCCCGATTAGGCCCGATAATACCCGGTAAACTTATAGTTAGTGTTGCTGTAAATACTTTTATAGTACAACTAGGGTTGTAACAATTGCGATTTTTAAATATAATATTCAATAAAAACCACTATTTATAAAAATGTCATAATATCATAATGCTGTAAGCACGTCTGTAGTCAGACAGGTTATTCTACTAACATCAATCACTGTCCAGCTATGACTTCTAGAACCCTTCTAAATCATAATAAATAGGCTATTGTATATGAGTGCCGCACCATTTAATTATATTCTGTATCGGACACAATCTCTAACAAATTAGACTGTTGTGTCTGATACAAAATATAATTAAAGCCCGAAGTCAGGTTTTCCCTTGGCGGTACTCATATAGTGATTATTTTAATATAAAGAACGATTTGATCGTATTTAATTATTCTTTTCTTTTTCCGATTCAAAGCTATAGTATTTAAAGTCGGATCTTTGTTCATGGAGTTATTTCTTGAAGATTAACGTCATGGCGAAATCGGTTTTCTGGTGAAAATTGGTATATGGTGTGATGATTGGAGAATGCCTAAATTGAAGAGAATGGTTAACGAAAAAATGAATGAATAAATAAATAAAATAAAAAATGCAGTAACACTTATCGCTTGGTATCGTTCGAAAGTTTGGCAGTCACGTGACTCAAGCACGATCATTGAACCATTATTCATTTGGTGTAAGTGTAGCATCGATTAAGGCAAATAAAAAATGTTTAATCAGAATTGAAGTTAAATAGTCATAGGCAGAATTTGTCTGATTGGCTGTTTAGAGTACTCTTTTAAAATCGAAAACTAATCATAATGAAATAAAAAAGCTGTGTAGAAGGTTTCAATAGAACTGTAGGACTCCATAGCCAAAAATATGATCTAATTCTCGTCCATTTAAAAAAGTTTGTATAGTAATAACTTCTCAAAACCCGATAAAATCAACTTATTACTAAGCTAATTTTTTTAAACGGACGAGAATTAGATCTTTTTTTTTTTATTTCATTTCATTATGATTAGTTTTCATTTTTTAAAAAGTACTCTAAACTGTATAGATAATGTAAAATTAAATTGAATTTATTAGCCAATCAGGCCTATGAGTCAAATAGAGCATAGGAAATTAAATTAAATGAAATAATTGACGTAATCGATTTGAATCCAAATATTGTATATAAAGGATATGAAAAAAGTTACTTTTTACTTAGTCTTAAATAAAATCAATTAACGTTAATATATACCCTTATTTGTCTCCAGTTATCGTTATGTATGCCATAGAGGACTGCGAGATCGAATGCATGAAATACAGGTTTTTCGATGGCTACTAACACTAATTAGTAATTAGACTTTCCTTTATAGTATTCAAATAAGAATATACGGGATTTTCAATAGCTACTAACGCTAAACATGTATTACCAGGATTTTTCGATGTCTACTAACGCTAATTAAAGAGACTTTCCTTTATAGTATTATAAGAACATTCAAATAAGCATGTATCAACAGGGTTTTTTGAGAGTTACTAACGCTAATTGGTAATTATCATAATATGAGTTGAAGAGACTTTCCTTTATAATATTATAAGAACATTCAAATAAGCATGTACCAACAGGATTTTTTGATGGCCACTAATGCCACTTAGTAATTATCATAATATAAGTTAAAGAGACTTTCCTTTATAGTACTATAAGAACATTCGAAGGTACGAGATTCAAGACTGTGAATAAGGTAAAAAGCCGTCTGGGAAGTTGATTCAGCTTCGTTCTTACTAGTATGTACGTACACACGCAAAGAATTGAGTCTCAGGAGTCAGGCGAGAGTGTCTGGTGTAAGTGTATAAGTTAAAAAGAATGTGTTATTGTAACAATTATCTAAAAACTTCAAGTAGAAAGAAATATAAAATACAACATACTGTTAGCATAGACAAAAAAATAAACTTAAAAAAATTTTTTTTTTTTGTTATTTTAAATAGACAAATTGTTTGTAATAACAAAAAGTTTTACATTCAACGCCAGTGTTAGTATATGTATATACTGGAGTTCATTGACCAAATGTTGCTTATTATAGTGTGATCTGAATACGAAGAATCCTATTCAAAAAACTAACATCGATACATCTCAAGATTGTAAAGTTAGTAAAATAAAATTTTTTATTAATTCAAGCAATGCAGTTATAATAATGTATTTACTTTTAGATTGATTCGATTATAATATTGATACATAGAAAATGGATGACGGTATGCTGATATATATTCTAAATTAGATTTATTAAGTTAGTACGTATTAACTTTTACTTATTATAAATAGAAATACAAAACAATTCTGCAATAAGTGAAGGGGAAAGCCCGGAAATATCAAATATTGACGAAAATTCAGAGGAAACTGCTGTTAATGAAAACTCCGGAGTAACTATTACTAACAAAAAACGTAAAACATGCAAGGAACCATCTTGGGTGTTTAAAGAAGAACATTTTAAACCTAACCCTTCAAAAAGTAAAAATTTATTTTAGGCTATACTGTACCACAAAATCCCGACATCCAAATCTCGAAAACCATAATCTAGACACGACAATTAATATTTAAAGATTAGTAATCACATTAACAATTATTGTCAGACTTTAATTGTACGTCGTGCATGTCAGCATTATGATCTATCGAAATTTTGGATGTCAGGATTTTGTGGTAAAACCTTTATTTTATTATATTATAATTTTCTATTATATAATATCTATAAAATATAATTTTTTAGTTGGTTATGTTCAATGTATGCATTGCAAAAATAATTTAAAGTATGAAAGTGAATCAGGAACCAGCTCTTTAATTCGGCATATGAAAAACACAAAATGTAAAAAATATCTTAAAGTTGACGAATCACAACAAACGTTGAAATTAGGTACATCAGGTCTTACTACATATAAATTTTCTCAAGAAAGAAGTCGTGAAGACTTGTCAAAAATGATCATGATGCATGGATACTCATTTCATATGGTTGAACATGAAGGATTCCTAACCTTTGTTAAAAATTTGTGGCCAGAATTTAAGATGATGTGTGAGAAGACAATATGTGAAGATTGTAGTGATATTGTTGATGATCTTAAAGTAAATGTGCATACAATGATACAAGAGGCACCCGGATATTTGTGTTATACAACTGATTTATGGACATCGATTCAGACTGTTGGATACATAGTAGTTACATGCCACTTTATAGATAAAGACTGGAAGCTTCAAAAAATAGTTTTAGCATTTAAGAAGGTTCCTGCGCCACATACGGGTGTCGCTATCAGTGAAACGCTTTCTAATTGTTTTAATGATTGGTAAATACTTTAATAATTCTTTTTTTTTTTTTTTTTTTTTTATCATAAACCTTAAATCAAATAAATATTAAGAAGTAAATCGTGGTTGAAGGGTATAAAAAAATAGTCAGAAATTATTATAATTTTCTATAATGTTAGAATGTAGTTAGGTTACAATAAAAGATTTTATTTGATTAAGTAAACTTTTATTACACTTCTAATAAAAATTATATAGTAAGCTATTCCACTCTAGTGGTGGTAGAATTATTGAAATATGGTTAGTATTTTACGAAGTATTATCCATATTCTTTTTGTAACTATATGAATTTTACTTATTGTCAGAAACTTTCGACATTCCATCACTCTACCAATTTTCACTGAGTTTCATACTTTTCAGCTGCGATTTACCATAAATTTTATAATTGTAAAAATACTAACTACTACTAAAAAAATATTAAACAAACTACTAGGGGTATTATGTCAAAAATATTGGCAATTACTACTGATAACGCGACCAGTAATGATGCTGCGATGGCTAATCTAAAACGTAAACTTGAGGAACAGAACATGCTTATCGCTAATGGATATTTATTACACCAACGCTGTTGTGCCCACATAGTGAACCTTATTGTTAACGATGGTTTTAAGAAAGTTAAAAGTATCATATGCAAAATTAGAGAGTGTGTAAAGTGGATTGATGGTTCACAACGTCGACAACAAAATTTTGAGGATGCTATAATCGGGTGTGGTAATGAACTTGCATCAAATCGACGACCAACTCTTGATGTACCTACCCGTTGGAACTCTGTATATCTAATACTCATGTCCACTATTCCTTATAAAGATGTGTTTGAGCGTCTTGCATTACGAGACACAGACTTCGGGCAAATTATGCCTTCTGATGAAGACTGGAAAAAAGCTAAAAGCGTTTGTAATTTCTTGAAACCATTTTATGAAGGCAATTTTTTTTTCTTTTGCTTAAATCCGTCTTATGTGAAAGCAATATTAATCTTAATATATTATAATATTTATAAGGTAAATCGTGGTTAAAAAGTATAATAATAGTAAATATGATAGTAGAAATTGTCAGAAGTTTATATAGTTTTTCTATAGGATTGGAATGCAGCTATCATAGCTAACAAATAATAGTTTTTTATGCCAAGTAAACCTTTCTTGAGTTTCTAACAAAGATTATAGAGCAAGCTATTCTGATTCTAATAGTAGTAGAATTATCCAAATTGGTTTGGTAAATCGCGAGTTATCTGCATTTTTTCCTTTATAACTATATAATTTTTACATATTGCCAGAAACTTTCAGCATCCCAACATTATATGATTCTCCGCCAATTTTTACTATAAAATTTATACCCTTCAACTGCGATTTACCACTTATACTTTTATATTGTACTAACTTATTCTTTAATTCTATAGTTACGAATCTTATTTCAGGAAGCACATATTCCACAGCTAATATTTTTCTTCCTCACGTGGTGAAAATTAAGCTACATCTTGAACAAAATGCTGTTAATACAGATCTATTTATTTGTCAAATGGTAGAACCGATGCGATCCAAATTCGATAAATATTGGTCAGATATAGGTGATATGCATTGTATTGCTTCCATTATGGACCCTCGCTATAAGATGTTACTATTAACTCACATATATAAACAAAAAATGCACTTGTCGTGCACTGAAGCAGAGAAAATGCTAGATGTTATTAAAACAAGGTATGTTGAGCTTAAGGATGGTTTCAAAATTCAAAAAAAGAAATTCAAAAAATAATTAATAATCAGGTGATATTGTAATTTTCTTTTTTGAATTTCAGAGCCATCCTTAATTGGGCTATACTGATACAAAATAAATTTCTTGGTTTAATTAATAACGATAATACGTATAAACAGGATCCATTTTATGTACTTCACCGACAATCATTTAATTATTGTCGCGGATCATAATGAAATCGGATTAAAATGAAATTTGAAGTTTCTATTTAACCCCTAAAACCCACTTATACTTGTTTAATATAAATTCTACTCCTAAAGCTGACCCCTAACGCTAAAAAAGAGCTAAAAAAATGCATCAAAATTTTGTATTTTTCGGTGGCTTATCTATTTCGCATTATATAAAATTTCATTTTAATCTGATTTCATTTTAATCTGCCACGATTATTGACAGCTTCATTTAGCCAATATCATGCTAAGTGATAATTTACAAAAATATATTACTGCAGCTAACCAAATGCTGACTCTAACCCTATATGATATTGGCTAAATGAACTTCTGGTAAAATGATTGTCAGTAAAACGAGTGCCGGGCAGTCATAATCAGATTTAATTTAAGATTTTTAAAACCGAGATATTAATTTTGTATAACTTTATTTAATATTTGAAATATACAATTTTATAATTTTTGCTTTTCATAGAGCTACAGAGATCTATAAATTAGAATATGCGCCAAACGGAGATGTTTTTAATAATTTTCATAGTTTTTCTGGTACTATTTCTGAGGAAGACGATTTGATGAAAGATTTTGATCTCTTTATTGCAGAAAATTCTGCTAATGCCACGAATGAAAAGGATGAATTTGAGCAATATCTTACTGACCCACTTCTTCCACATTCTGAGTCATTTAATATTCTAGCTTGGTGAAAAGAAAATGAATCAAGATATCCTCATGTATCAGCAATGGCAAGAGATATTCTTGCAGTTCTAGTTACTTCAGTAGCTTCAGAATCAGTAAGCAAAGTTTGCTATATATTTCCTACAGTGCGGGACAGCAAAAACAAACACCTTTCACTTTTTATTAAAATGACCAAATTTTAAAATTACGTAGTCAATTATGATTGGCTAATTTTTATATGGTCAATCGTGGTTAAAAACCATCGTTATATAAATTTCTTTTTTTTATATATTAATGGTCAAATTTAAATTGTTATAATTCTTTAAAATTAAAAAAAAATAAAAATCTTTTCTAGTCAATTTGTAGCTTAGGCTTAAAGTTACAAATTGGCTAAAAAATTATTTTTATTTTTTTTTTTATTTTAAGTTGTGTATAACATTTTTTGTAAAATATATATGCATACGTAGAAGGTGCTGATTTATGCTGTTCCACACTGTACGAATATAATGCGTATGGGCTAATTTATATCTTTGTTAATTAGGTATTTAGCACAGCAGGAAGAATTATTGACGATTATAGATCAAATCTTACCCTGAAACTATCGAAACACTAATATGCGGCCAAGATTGGTTGAAAATTGCAAAGGAACGAGGCTGGACAAAAAATAGCACATCATCCATTTAAAGCTGTAAATTGTCATTTTTTTTCTTCCTTTTTTTCTTTATGTTAAAATCTTTATATCAAAATTTTATGTATGAAGTTCAAATTAGGTAAATGAATTATTTTGCATTTTACGTACGTACAATAATTTAATATTAATATTTTTTTTTACATATCAATATAGTATGAGAAAAACCTTCGACCTGTTTGATGTCAAAATTACAGCGCTTTTCAAATTACTTTAATCAGCAAATGATCGTCATCACACGGAAATCTTCGAAATTCCTCAAATTTGATGAATAAAGATTAATAACTTGCTAACAAATAAAAATTTTCAAAATTTCTCTTTTATTTCCACTTCGCTGGTGCTACATCTAGTAATTATTTATATTTTATATTTGAAATTTTCGATTTCCGGATTTTTAGATGAGTGGTGTGTGAAATTTGATGATCACAGTAATTTGAAAAGCGCTGTAAAATATTTATAAAACGTCAACCAGATCGTGTATTTGAATAAACCATTGAGGCAATATAAAAAGCCTTATTGATTTAACTACATTGCTAGAAACAGAACCATAACGCTTTTGCATTAACAATGAGGAGGAAATTACTTCATAATGTGAAAGCATGAAAAATAACTCATGATTTAACCCAATTTTTTTTTTTAACCATGGAATGAACAAATATTTCAAGGTAATCCAAAAATTTACTTCTGTTTTAAAAATGCTTCTCTTTGGAGGTGTTTGAAAGTGCCAAACAGGTAGCTATTGCAAAAGCGATTCGTTTATTGCTCTGTATAAATTTGAGCGAATCAATCATAATTATTTATATATTTATATCCAATAAATATCTCATTAAGTGGAATTTACTAATAAATATTGTAAGTTATAGACTCATGTACAGTACCTATACTTGCCGTCCAAATCCCAAACTATTATAGTTTGGGTTGTCTGCGCCCAAATCCCAAACTCAAGCCCAAATTATTATCTCAAAAACTTTGATAATAATCTTTATTTAAACAAATGATTTATAAACCAATTTGTTTTTGAAGGTTTGGGATTTGTCCGGATTTTGCCAGCCAGTATAACAGTACCTTATTATTTGCAAATATATTATCTGGCATCATCGCACTCAAGACATTAGCCAGTTTTAAAGAAAACTTAAAAAGTAAGCTAATTTATTGTTTTTATAATTTATCTAGTAGTTCATTGAACTAATTTATTGTTTAAACTTTAGATGTCGCGTTTACTAATTTCCCCCCCAAGTTTCTATTGGTCATTGGTAAATCGCATTTTTGATTGGACGTAATTGTTGATCCTTAATAATTTAAACTTAATAAAGGATTTATTCGTACTTTTAATAGAGATGCGAAAAGGCTATTACAAGTCACTCTCTTTATAGTGAACCTTTATTATAGTGAACTTTCATTATAGTGAAGAATTTTTAAAAACAATATTATTAAAATTCAGTTCAATATAGTGAAGTACATATAGTAATCGCTCGTTATAAGCTATAGTGAAGATTTTTTTTTTCAGCCCAAAGACTTCGTTATAAAGAAAGTAACTTGTAACCAGTTTTTTATTATAAAAACACAAGCCGGTAGAGCTGTTTTGCATTTTCACTTTCAAACTAAAGAAAAAAAATTCTAGAATAGTAAATTTAAATTTATTGTTATCAGACATTATTCATCTTAGTTTGATGCTGGTAATTTTTTTTCATTATTTGGTACTGTACATTTTATGCTAAATCCGTGTTGCATTAGTATGAATGGATATGGGCTTAGTGCTGAGAAAAGGGACGAAATTGATAAAAAAAAATTCTTCATAAATAATCATTATCTCGCGAAATATAGATCAGAATCACTTTAATATTTCGCGAGATAATTAATTATTCGTGAAGGATTTTTTTTTGTCAACTTCATCCCAAGCTTAGCGAGGGATAAACAAAAGTTCTGTGATTGTTTCGAGCAGTAATGTAAAGAATGAATCGCAAATTATTACATTGTTGTATGCGCATTTATATTCGGGAATTGAGTTATAATTAGTTCAATTTGTTACTGATTAAATAAAAGAATTAATTTAAAATTTTTACACTTTATTAAATTTTTTAAATGCTTATTACTTAAGAATACATATATGCCATAAAAATACAGTAGTCAAGTAGCTTAATATAATTTTTTTCAATAGTATCAAATAATATGAATAATTTCAGTATTCACCTACGTACGTATAAGCATTAAAGAAAGCCGTTTAATAAAAAAAAAAAACTTAATTAGTCACTGCATATATACCCAAAATAGATTACGTACGTACGTAGTAAATTTATACATATGAGTGCCGGCAAGGGAAAACCTCGAACCGGAATAATAGTTTATTATTTCAGGTTCGAGGTTTTCTCTTGCCGGCACTCATATGCTCATTCGATCGATTTCTTGAATCTGTAATTTGATTTTCAAGATACACTATTGTTACACTATATGCATTTCATGCCTCTACTAAAAGTTTTTGATCATAATACCTGCAGTTGCATGCACACGACATAATGTAGATTTTGTAGGTTAGGCGAATAGTGCGAATAGTGAAAATATGGCGGCGAAGGTTTAACTGACATAATGAAAAGAAAAAACCAATAATTAAAATTTTGTCTATGTGCAAAGTTAGTAATAATAACTTAATAGATGTAATAGACTAGAGTAGGCTACAATCAAATAATATATTTAAGGGCGGGTTTTTCGTTCGAGTTATAAAGTAAAATCTTCAGATTCTTCCTATTTTTAATAATAAATTACTATTTGTATCGCGTTTTTTTAAAACATTCAATAAATAAAATATAAAACGATACTTCTCTTTATTCCAATCGTCTCCATTAATTTTTGCATTTGATCGTGATCACCAACTTGATATAGCATTCTTCTCTTGTCCTCGTTCAAGAAAATTAACCTAAAATTCGTAAATCTATCGTGAATATTGTCGTTTGTTAAAGCTATTTTATTTATTTTATTTTTATTTATTTTAACCACGTACCTGTTAATATGACATTACCATTAAGTATCAACGCAATTTTTGATATTGAAGAAGATATGGATATTAGCGATGGCAGTGATAATGAATTTGATGATGTGCTTGACAGAATGCTTGATGCAACGAATGGTGCTGGCCAAATTTGGGAGACAGTAGACGACGATAATATAACAGAAGAAGGAACATCGGGAACAGAAAGATCTAAAACTTATAATCTTCACGTCGAAGAATATGTAGAATGGATTGAAGGTCTTGAGAAATCAGGGCTTAGTTATATTAAACATGACCGTCGGGCACAAATTGGCGCAAGAAAAAAAAATCAATGGTCAGAGAGATGGTATTGCCATCGGTACGGCACCTATGAAAGTACTGCTGGGAAAGATACCACGAAAAAGCCACGATTAGTGCAAAAGGAAACAAAAAAATGTGGTTGTAAAAGTTATATCACTGTTACACTTCCTATAGGTTCAATAATGGTAGTTTTGCGCCATTATTATAAACATATCAACCACTATCCCGGTCAAATGTCGGATTTATGTACCCTCCCTCTCTCTGAAAATATTAGACAGTTCATCCGTCAACGCGCTCTTGAAGGACTTGATGCTTTTAGTATTCAACAGCTCTTGCGCTTTCGAGCTATTGAGCTTCAGGATCAAATTCAGTCATTAGAAACGGGTCAACATAGTGAATCTTCTCAACATATTCAGCAACTACGAGATGGGTTAGTAACAAAAGAAGATATTTATGCAATTGTGCGCGATGTAATGAAAACATGTATTTACCTTGATGAAGATGAAATAAAGTCTTTAGATAAATGGAAAGCTAAAATAATTAGCACGGGTGGATATTGCTTATTTGAACATGGCAATGAGCCAAATTCTAATTTAGTTGATACAGGGTTTCTTTTTGCTTTTCAGACAAAAAATCAAAAGGAATCTATGCAACATGCCAGAGTTATATGCCTAGATGGTACTCACGGAATGAATAAATATGACTATCACCTTTTCACACTTATTATACGGCATCCTTCGGCGGGAAGTGGATATCCAATTGCGTTTCTAATTAGCAAATATAAAAAATCATTAACATTAATGAAATGGTTGGACTTCTTAAAAAAAGAACATCATGAATGGAGTCCGGATATTTTTATAGTCGATGACGCAGGTGAAGAAATAAAAGCCGTTGAAGAAAAATTCCCCGATAGTACGGTATTATTGTGTCATTTTCACGTATTAAGGTAAAATGCCTGTTTTTTTTTTTTAAAAAAAAAAAAATCGTTTAGCATTATTTTTTTTATCTTTTTTTTTTTTTTCTTATTATTATTATATTATATTATTTTTTTCTTTTTTCTTTCGCTGGTAAACTTTAAAAAAATTCGCCATATCGAATGGCATGATTCGAATTCCATTTAACATTATCACGATTTCGCGGACATGCGTGTCTGCGACAGTGTTGAATGGCAGTTTGAGTGGAATTCGAATCGTGTCATTCAACATGGCGAATTTTTTAAATTTTACAAGTTTTTATTACACTTGGCTCTCATTAATCAACTTCGTTAATATCAACCTAAACTATAAAAACAAATTTTTATATATTAAATTGCCTTACATATATCATCTTTAATATGATCCTTCGTCAATATCACTATCAAACATGGATTTAAACCAATTCAAATGGGTTGATATTAACGAGGGTCAAGTGTATTATTATTATTATTATTATTATTTCTTTTTAATATATACAATTATATTAAAAATGTAACCTTGTTCCATGTTAGGTCTTGGCGCAGAAAGCTAAATTACCATTCCGGTACTAACGTCGACAAATACAAGGCAATAGTTTGGAAAGATCTCTGGCAATTGATGAAAACCGAAGGGTGGGATGATACAGAAGCGAAAAAACAAGTCACGGAGGCAATTGACAAGTGGCGAAAATTCGATAACGGAACAGTAAGCACCTTTGCTGACTACTTTGAGCGTTGGTGGAAACCAAAATATAATAAGTGGATGGTATGTCTAAGAGGGATTTCCAGAGACATGATAGATACAAATAATTTAATTGAAGCATTTCACCGCAAGTTAAAATATACTTATATGAGGGGACGACCAGGACGAAGACTCGATAGTGAAGTATATCTTCTTATTGAAGTTGTACTTCGAGACCTGGAATTTTCGGCCTTCTTGGATGAATTAAGAGTAGGCAGAATGAATCCCCAAAGACGTCAACAACGGATTCGAGAAATTATAGGAACCACAAATATTAATCCGAGTGACATTTATAGTGTCGGCTCTGGTATTTGGATTGTGCATTCGATGACGAATGATGATGTAGAATATTCTGTTCAGAGGAAAGATTTAGTAAATAATAATGAAGACAATTTAAACATATCCACATATGTTTGCAATTGTCGTGATTTCAAAACACGACAATTGCCATGCAAACATATTTTTGCTGTACTTAACAAGCTTCGCATCAGCTCTGATAATATAGTGGAAAGCGGTCATGAATCCATTGTGCAACAGTCAGCGAATCCAATTGCTGAAGGGCCTCCTAATTCTTCTGCTTCTTTTAGCCCCTTAGGTGATAAAAGCTTTGAGTTTTCAAAGCTACAAGAAGAGCTTGCATTAATTGCTACAGAATGGGAGGGAAAGGACAGTCAAGATATTCGCAGTTTACGGGTAACACTCAGACAAGCTATTCAAACGGAAAAAGCAAGACTTGCAAGGGTTAATGTTGCAGTTAGTGACAATATTTTAGATGGATCTAAAATAGCACCAAACACGGGAATCAGAAAGCAAAAGCGATTTTAAATTTAGTTTGTACAATTAATAGCAAAGATATAATAGGTATTACTTACTAACTTATTTAAATAAAATTAGAGTTTTTTTTTGTCCATGTAAGATAAGCCTTCGAGTTTTCATACCCTATTCCTTAATTCAATTTATTAATTAGCATTCATATTCTTTAAACAAATAATTTTCTCGCAATATAATTATTGTAAGTGGGAATGGAATATAAATAGGTTCGGAATCTATTTAGATTAGAACAGAATAACTAAACTAAATTTTAATCCTAACCATAACCTTCAGAATCAGCTTAAATTCCATTCACAACTTACAATCATTACTAGAATTGCCGTGCTGCAACTATAATCACCTAATTGGTAAATACCTAAAAAGAATTTATCGTTGTTTGCAAAATGATGTATCTTTGATCAAATTTGCGGATCGCAATTTACATATACGATCACTTGATTGTATTCGATTACGCAATATTAAAGTGATTTTCTTAGTCAAAATTCGAATACAAATAAAATATTTTTATAACTTATGACTTTCTATATCCATATCCTTATAATAACGCTCATATTCTCAGAAATAATCGGGCAACAATCAAGTGATTGCACATGTGATACAAGCTGCAAATTTGATCAAAGATACATCATTTTGCAAATAGCTATAATACAACGCACGTTTTAATTGGAAATGCAACTATATGCAAAAAAAAAAAAAAACAGCAGTTAATATTATTGGTACCAGAATGCCAATCATAGATAAATTCTATTCATGAGGATAAAATTCGTTAATCGAATAAAATTTTTAAATGAAATTAAACATACTTAGACTAGTCCAATTTAATTAATCTAAAATTAAAATTTAATTAATAAATACCCAACTTAAACAAAAAAAGAAATAAATCGATTAATAAAACTATTATCAGATGCATTGTAGAAGTTACTAATCTAACCTTATTTGTTCCAAATTTTTATTTTTGGATACCATTCTTAACGACGCATCCTTTCCTAACGACGCATCCTTTCCTAACGACGCATCCCTTTATAACGAAGCATACAAATTACGCGATAAGAACAGAAAGCACCTTCACGCCTACTAATAATATATTAAAAATCTTCTAAGATGATTAAAAAAAAAAATAGTTAAATACCTTGTCCATTTTCCTCTAGAATTCAACCCAGAAATCACTCTGTCTCTTCATTATTACATAATTCTATTTCATTTTACAAAAGCCCAATTTAACAAAACTAAAAAACTTCATTAGTACTAAATTCTTATGGCAAGTCTTTATGAGAAAGTCACAGCCGAATTATTGGGTCACAATAGAAATAACACTATTAGTGATCCTATCTGCGCTCCTTATGATCCATTACAAAATTACCAAGAACAGGTTGTGGTTACTTATCAGTCCTTCCTTCAATCTAAAAGAACAGGAAATCAAAGAGCACAATTATGGTATGCCTATTATTTGGGCGAAATATTGGAAAACATGCCACCGGAGCAAAGAACGGCTTGTATTAAGCAACTTACCAGATACTATACCACTGCAACCGTTCGAATTTATTATATTTTTCGTAAGTGGAGAACTGATTTAATCGACAAAACTACGAATTTGACAGTGCCGATGATCTATGAATTGAAAAAAAAAGATTATCAAAGTATTTTGAATTATTTGTACTAGTGTTACGAAAATGTTTCTCAACTATATAGCTAACATAAACTATATTACGCTGTTGCATTAGCTTAATAAGTAATATTTCGTCTATATTGTTTTAATAAAGATCATACAGTGTATTAATATTCATATTTTTTTAAGCAAATAAATTAATAAAATATAAAATATTACTGCCCTTTCCAAGATAAATTACCACTAGAATCGTCCGTAATTAGTAAGATTGAAATTGTGATGTTTAATATGTACGAGAAATTATTGGTCAAATTAAGAAATGTAATCGCTAAATATTTAATTCGATATAATAATATATGGGTTTGGTTGGTTCTGGGAAAAGGGACAAAATTGATGCAAAATAGTACTCACAAAAATTAATTATCTCGCGAACTATCGATCAGAATTACGCGATTTTAGTACCATTCGATTCGTCTCAACGAGATGAATCGAAGGGTACCAAAATTGTGTAATTCTGATCGATAGTTCGCGAGATAATTAATTTTTGTGAGTACTATTTTGCATCAATTCCCAGAACCAAGCCCATATATTATTTACATTTACCGTATTTATTGCTTCGAATGCCTATTGTTAAGCGTACTGACTAGATCTTCTTATCTAAACTTTTTGACTGTTGCCGAATATAGTTCCTAATCTCAGATCTCTTTACAAACGCAATGGATATACCCAAGTACTTATATATTTAACTTTGTACCAGAATAAATTGTTGGCTCTTATTAAAAAAATAATAAAAAATAAATAACTTACTATACTCATTACTACCGGGTTTCTAATTAATTTTAAAAAAATAAGTCTATCGCTATAAGTATCGCGTTATTGCAAAAAGCGTGTATGGCACATCATAGCCAGTATTACAGATCACGTTATTGGAGATCGTCGGTTGCATCCAATCAGAGAAGCGATTTAGCGATGGCCAATAGAAACTTGGGGGTGAAATTAGTAAATGCTTAGATGTCTTATGGAATGTAAACACGCATTATAAGGAATAACTCAAGATACCAAACAGCTAAATACTTGAAGAGTATTAATAAATATTTAAGAAAGAATTTTAGAAAACTTACATGGAAACAAAATTACAAATACTTCATGAGTTAAATAAAAGTCACAATATTGTAGAATAAACCATACTGATTTCATAATGGTAAGATTTTGTATTAATGAAAATACAGAATTTAGAGAGCATAAATAGTAAGGGCAAGCGGTAATTGACAATAACTGAACTTAAAATTAAAATTAAATCATAAAACTTTCAGTAATATGAAAATTTAACTTACATCGTGTGAATTGTACATTACTGCTGTTTTCATAAATTCGACCGATCCAGATAAGTTATTATTTCGGCATAATAGGTTCAATAAAAAAATTGTATATATGCATGTACGTACATACTTTCACGTTAACTAGAACACTAGCACATATTTATTGCACTGCATTACAAAAGCTTTAGCAGCATTACAAAGCTTAGCAGCATTACTATATGTGCCAGTTTTACGAAAGTTTTGGCGAATGTTACTCACATAACTAATTTGCTGCTCAATATATAAGAGACATATATATTACATATTACTGTATACTTGTTCTACTCATAATTTTAAACTTTCGTTTGAGCACTTGTCCAAATGCTTAGTGTGTTTAGCTAGTCTGTGCGAAAATGTATTAAATTACAATTTAATCTAGATGTAATGGTAACATAAATTGTAATTTATGCCAAAAGCAAAAGTTATATATAAATTAGCGTGCCGGGCCGGGTCGGGCATACTTTTAAATAAGGCCCGGCCCGATTTATTTTACGGGCTTTTTTTTTTTTACGGGCCGGGCTCAGGTTTACAAATAATTTTCGGGCTGAGTTTCGGGTTTAGGCAAGCCCGGACCGATCCGGCCCGTTCCGCACCCTATCTAGCATTAGTAATACTGGTTAAGTGAGAGGAATTGAACAAAAAAATAATCAAGGTATATTTGAAATAATTTTTATACATGTATCCTGTACTTGTAAAACCTATTACAGTTCCTGGTAGTACACTATTAAGTAAACCAGGAATTATACAGACATCTTTATAAATTATCAAAGACAGAATATAAGATCTAGCTACTGAAATTGTAGGTACAACTAAAAAATATTCTTGTAAATTTTTATATACAATTTTGTACACTTGATATGAGCCTTTTTTTGCTAAAACCTTTTCTAATACTAGCACAATAATAAACTTAGTCTTATCCATATTTCATATTTGTACTGTATTAAGAGAATTTTTACTAATAATTTGGTTAAGTTTTTTAAAATGATTATTAACAACAGTTTTATTTGCTTTTTGTACTTTTGCTTCTGACAATTGTTGAGAAATACAAAAGAATAACTCTGGGTGATCCTTTATAAAACATTTCTACCAGTCTTGACCTAGCCCATTTTCTCTAAAAGGATGTGATCATTTATTTAATTTTATAATTTCTATTACACAATAGTTGACCCTGGTTCTTGTTAAGCCAAACCCAAGCTTTTGTATATTAATGTAATAGCCAACTAGTTGGTTTTCTTCATGACTGGTGAGAACGTTGGGTGCACCTAGATATTTAAAAGGACCACTATTACTAACTATACATTGAAGAGTAGTTTCCGAAAAACTGAAGTCTTTTGCCAAACTATTTATACTTGGAGGTTTGGATCCAGGAGGGCAATCATTTAACTTTTTAAGTACAGTATTGATTGCCTTACCTCTTTTAGTAGAAGATTGTCTCATGTTTGAATTAATTGTTTTGAAATAAAAATTTATAAAATGGACTAAATAATATAATGCATAAAAATTTGCCAGGTATTTATTAGTGTGTATAGAAGTTGTAGTAACATTGGTTGCATGTAATCATTCGTGTACCAAATCAAGTGCACAGATTTGTTACTATGTGAGTTAAGACAGAATTCATATATGAGTTATAAATAGATGTAATTTGGTGAATTTGAAATAATTGAGGATATATCATGATCCAGTGATTGGATCTGAATGATTTTTTTATCATTTGAATTCTCAATAAGAGGATTTGAATGGTATAAAAATTGTTCAAATCTGATCACTGGATTATGATATATTTTTGATTATTCTCAATTTGCCAAATTACTCTTATTCGCCAAATTATCCCTATTCACCTTATATGATATTTGATTATACTAGCAAAAAGTATTGACTTTTTTTTTATTCCTTAAAAATATTCATTTCATTTATGCTTTGATCAACCATGAGCTTCTAATATTCCAAGCAAATAGGGAGGACTTTTGCTAAATATGCTTATAACTGATTAAAGATTTAATCAGCAACTATTATTTCTATGGTAATGATTAGAATAATTAATTGGAAACCTGGCAATTATGAATGAGTAATTGCCTAAAGATTTTCTGCTGATTAAATACTACACTATTATTTCTTTTTGTAACTATTGTTATATTTATTTTTTTGAATATTACTGGTTAAGGGGTCATCACTAAATAAACGTTATTCTTGACTACGTGTAATATTATTAGATTATAGATTTTAGATAGCTTCTTACTCTTCAAGATAACCTTATTTTTTCGATATCCTAACAGAGAGATACTTTATATATTAAACCGGTAATACGATAGAGTAGTATTTCGCGTCACTCGACGCCCCAAATAAAAATATTAATTTGGGGTTGAAATAATGTTAGAATTTTTAATATCTCTCTTTTTTTTTGGGTCACTTAAGCATCAACGTCCCC
>CAJVPU010000157.1:0-22375 GCA_910591775.1 Dentiscutata heterogama | reverse complement strand
CTAATAAGAGTACGACTAGCCATACATGCAACTTTTGGTTGCCTATTTAAGTAGTCTGCCCTAGGTTCCACACTAGCAATGCCATATAAGGACCCTAAGACTTTAGCCACAGGGGTATTTATCCTTGTTAGAACAAGTTTACTTAAAACTTAAAGATACAATTAATTAGTAAAATTTTGAAAATTATAATATTTTTTATAATTTTATTAATAAAATTATACAAAATATTATTAATTTTAAATTTTTACTAAGTAAATCTCTCTTAAACTTCTAATAAAAGTTGTAGAGAAGTGTACTGCAATCAAAATGATAGTTAATTCATTAAAATCAGCCAAGTAGATCATGAAATATCAGTATTTTTGTCTTAATAGCTATTTATTTCTTCTTTATTTATATAAAAAAGAAAATATAGTCATGAAAACTAAAATACTTATATCTCACAATTTACTGAGCTAATTTTAATATTTTAACTACCATTCTGATTACAAAACACTTCTTTACAACTTTTCTTAGAAGTTGAAAATAAGTTTATCTAGTAAAGAAAAAAGATTTTTTTAAAAAATTTCAAATTTGAAAATTCTAAAAACAATAAAAAAATTTTACTATATTTTAACACTAAACCTACTGAACCTAAACATGTTTATGAAATTTGAACTAAACCTGAACTAAATCAAAACTTTAAGTTCAGGTTCAGTTCAGGTTTATAAATTCAAAGTTCAGTTTAGATTTAGGTTTAATAATTTGCAAAATTTGTGGTTTATATTCAGGTTTAAGTTTATTAAACCTGAACTAAACCTCAAAACTCTATACAAAACTAACTTTTTCTAAACTACAAAGTTTAAAAGTTCTGTTGAATTAAAATAATTCATTTTACTAACTTTTTTTATATTTAACTAGAATGATGATTTATACTACTATTAAAAAATTTATCTATTTACTTTGTTTTAATAATTTTTTTTTTATTCTAACTCTTAAAAAAAAAACATCATTTATAATCTACTTATTTTTATTAGAATAATTGTATTATCACTATTTTCAAAATGATTAAAAATAGCAAATAAATTTTTTTTTTTTTAATATATACTCGCATATTTAATTACCTTAGCATGTTTGATTAAAGATTGATGTCTAATTTTATATAATTGTTCTGATAAAATTGATCATTAATCTCTAATCAAATGTGCTAAAATAATCAAATATACAAGTATATAGGTATATGAGTGTATGCCAAAAAAAAAAATTTATTTGCCATTTTCAACTATTTCAAAAACAGTGATAAATTAAAAGTATATTAAAGCTTGTATAAGTTAAATATAAATATAAATCAAAGTTTATCATTCGTATACAAACTTTTCCCAAACTAATTAATTAAAAACAGCTTATAACTTTTTTTACTAAGTTAATTTTAGTTTTGCTACTAAATAAACTTGTTTTTCATACAAAAACACATATAATACTTAAGTTTTAGCTTTAAACCTTTCAAACTTATTGAAAAATAGCTCTTTGGCTTTTTTCTTAAAATTCATAAATAACTTAAAAACTGCTATCTAAACCTTCTTCCCAAGCTTAAGAAAACTTAAAGAGCTTACTATCCCCATCATAACAAGCTATAGCACAAGCTTGTAAACCCAAACCTGACAAAGTTATACTCAAAAAACTCCAAACTCACTTTATTTTTTATTTTTTCCTTTTGTCTCCTAAAACACACTTAGATACATTTTTCATATAATCTTCTACTGCATAACCTACATTGCCTAAGATAGAGAAAATGGCATGGCAAAAAAATTTTGGTATACTATCTAGCATGCCATTTGCTAAATTCATGTCAATATACTACCCTAGTATGCCATTATGCTACATAATAGGTTTACTTAATTTAGATTGGTCAATTATCATATACTATATAAACCTCCTTCCAAAATATTCCAGAACATTGCACTTGACCTTCCTCATAACTATGTATATTTGGAATATTTTAGAATAACATATAAGTGGCATGCCCTATTGACTATTTAAGTATTAGGCATGTCTATAGCATGCTACTATTAGCATGCCATAGTAGCATGCCTATGACCTTTGTGCCACTTACTCTAGCCTAGGACTCAAATCTTAGTAGTTTATCTTCAATTACACCAACTATATTTAATTTTCTTTTAATTTAGTATAAGATTAAAACTTTAAATTTTACTAAAACATACTTATGGTATTTTTACATCATAGGTTTTATTTATCAAAAATGTACTAAGTAAATGAGATTGGGTTTTCTAAGTAAAAATATTCAAAACCTCCAAAAACCTCACAAAAACTAAAATTAAAATCTTTTATTAGCTCTATAATATATTATATAAAAAAAATAATAATTCTTAATTTCCTAACCCTAACTCTAAATTTTATTAAAAAAAATTATATTTAGGTGCTAAAACACTATAAATGCATTTTATAATAATTCTAAAACTTTAATAAATTTGGTTTTATTAAATTTAAACAGAGTAACCTTTAGCACTAACCAAATTAATGTAACATATATACCTGTTATATGCAATGATCAAACTCATAATTACCTAGCACCTTGTGATTATTTGTCATACTCTGTACTTATTTGTTACATCTCTATACTTATTTGTCATACTCTATACTTATTTGTCACACTCTATATTTATTTGTCACATCTCTATATTTATTTGTTATATTCTCAAACATGCTTCTAACAGACCCCACTTACTGATATTATTATTATAATATTAATTAATTAATTCTAACCAACTATATCTATTCTAACAAGCCAAGAACCTAACATTCTTGATCTTGATTACTTTTATCAAAACAATGCTAGAACTTATAAAGTTGCAATATATAAAGATAAACTAGAAGTTACTAAAGCAATTTTCAAGAGCTTTAGACCAACTGCTCGCTTTAATAAAGACTTCTACAACTACCAAAAAATCATATACTTCTTTTCTGCCTTACTCTCAACTGCTACAATTACCTGCCTCTGCAAAAAATATCATATTAAATTTATAGCTAAGGATAACAAAATCTATGCCTTTAACATGATTATAAATGCAACAATATCAAATACACAAACCAAAAAGCTTATGCAAAAACTTAAAAACACAACTCAATCAATTCCACAATTTCTAATTCCACAACAACAAATATACTCTAAAGATACACTAAACACATCCTTATTACTCTTTTATACTTATACTTATTTAAACTGCAACTAAGTTATTAATTGCAAATCAATCAACAATCATCACTTACCTCAAAGCGACTTAATCAAATATAGTAAAAATTATTATTACTCAAGCTATATTACTAATACCTCTTTCTCTATCTCCTACATTAGCAAATTTTAAAACCACAATATTGTGCAAAAATTGCAATTAACATACAATATTGTAAAAGATTTTAAAAAATTGTAAATAGTTGCAAAATTTATTAAAAAAATCTACAAACTTTATAGGTAGCTATGTTCAGCACATTATTCTGGTCATAATGGTAGTTAAATTATCAAAATCGGCCTAATATTTGCTGAGATAGCTTAATTGCAATATTTGTATAATATTTTAAATATTGTGCAATATTGTACAATATTCAAAATATTGTACAAATATTGCAATTAAGCTATCTCAGCAAATATTGGGCTAACTTTGATGATTTAACTACTATTATGACCAGAATAATGTGCTGAACATGGCTACCTATCAAAAGTTTGTAGATTTTCTTAATAAATTTCACAATTTTTTAAAATTCTTTACAATATTGCATATCAATTTTTTTTTTTTTATTCTTAGTCGATCTTGTCAGAACTTATGTACAGTTTACAAATTAATCAAAAAGACTAATTCTAGTTGATACCAACAAAGCTGCAACTACAAGCCCGACCTCATCTGGCTACTACTAGATACCCAGATACGACTGTCACACTAATTCACGGATGACTTGGAATTTTGATTAGCTTTTTAAGAACTAAACCAAAAGGATATTGACTCTTCACATATTACTTCTTTCATACCTTCTTCATAAAGCCTTTTGACCTCTATTCTCCATTCTAAGATCTGCACCTTTTTGCTATCTGCTTCGTTTTGCTTTCTTGTTCTCTTTTCTTGTAGACTTGCTTTATTCGCTTTGGAGTTTTCTTTTTTCCTAGAGTATGACTTCTTTTCCATGATAGTAATCACCTTTTCTTTTTTCTATTTGCTTGTTATTTGACAATAATGAGACCAGATTTCCTTGTAGAAACCTTCTTCTATAAATTTAACAAAAATTTAATAGCTCTGCCTGCTTTGGATTGTGTTAGATCTACTTTTCTGAGCTCTTCTAACATGTTTACACTCTATAAACCGTTTATATAACCTAGATGTCTTCTGCATATGTTAGTCTTGTTCTTGTACAAGCTACTTATGAAGGTATTTTTTGCTAATTTCTTTTTGGTCATATCATCCAGAACCTTCTATTCAAGCTCACCTGTGATATTTTTAATATTAACCCAATAGCCTTCATATGCTTTATACACTATTAAGTGTTCGACTGTTTCTTCATTTTTGCAAGCACAGCATGTACTTGTATTATAAACTTCTGGCTTTCTTTTCTTCAGAACTGCCAATACTAGTAATTCTCTGCATAGACATTTTAATCTAAAAGCAAATCATTTACTTGCTTCTAATGACTTGCACTTGATACCTGTCATTTTTTTATTTTGTTGCCAGAATAATCTCCAGTTGTACCTAGCTTCTTGGTTGTACTCAAGAGATTATACTGCACTTGATATTCTTCATTCAGCTTCTACCTTCATATTCATTAGCATTTTGATTAGCTTTCTTGTAGGGATCTCTACTAGGAAATTGTTCCAATATAAGCTAAATAGGTATCTAGGATTGTTTTCTATTTTAAGATTTGAGCAAATATTTAATCTTGTTCCTTCTTTTGCTAATATATCTGCCCTCTTATTCTATCTTACTTCACTATGAGCCTTGACCTTAATCAAATCTAATGAAATATATTTTGACTTGCACAAATCTTTAATCAACAAAACCAGCTTATAATTTGTCTTTCTACTCCACTTTTTTGTATTATCTAACTGCTTGTCATACTATAAACTTGTAATTGCAGCTTCACTATCTAAATTAATTACTACTCTACTATTACTAGTTACTGTTAACAAAGCCAACCAAACTGTGACCAACTCTGCCTTTGTTGATAAAGGCCAACCCTCAAATCTGACTTTTTCTTCAACTATCTGAAAATCCTCTTCTTTGTTAACCTGTATTCAACTTGCTCTCATTATATTCTTTCTATCTATTTGGGCTAAAGATCTATTAGTGTAGAATATATAGTTCTTTTATTTGTAGTGATATTTGTGTCAAGCTGCTCTTCTAGTATCTCTTCTAATACTCTGTTAAAACTATACCATCCTATAAAACTCTTTATATGTTTTTCTATTTCTATTGAAATTAGCTCTTGTTCTCTTTCATCTTTCTTTTCTTTATCTGTCGCTTTTCTGTACCCAACTATTTTTTCGATTAGTGCTAGTTTTTTAGAGCCTGTCTCTTGATTTGTTATTTGAATTGACTCTAATATATTTTTTTTCCACCCAGAACTCGCATTCTAAATTTTTTTCATGCTTTCTTTTACAATTTTTACACTTATCTAGAGTTGGCTTCTTGTTCTTGATGTTTTTCTCTAATTTCCAATATTCAATCAGGAATTTGGTTTTCTTTTTTCTTTTAACTCTACCTACTAACAAGACTTCTTCTTCATTATTGTTCACTATAACCTATTTGTACTTTTATTTATCAGTTGATACTTTCTTCATATAAGCTTTTATTGCCATTGCATTTGGTTCTTGAATCTGAGCTTTGATTTTTCTTATATTTCTGCTCTGGTCTATTTCAAAATAGTTTTCAATAGCTTTGAACCATTTTGGTTTATGACCTTTCAAAGACCTCGCTTACAATGCATAAAATTTTTTCTATAACAAAACTCTGTAACCATTGGCTTCAATCAACTGATTTATAAAAATCAAGTTGTACTCTTGTATACTTCTGCATGCTTTATAAAATACTTCATCTCCTATAATTTCGTAGATTGTTGGCCCAGAACCATGGATTTTCCACAGCTTATTCGTTGCACTAAATATTATACCTAACTCTCATGCTTTAAGCAGGATTGTGCATGTTAAGTTGTTTCTTCAAATCTTCTTGATACTTGGACTTCTTGACTCCTTCTATCTTTCTTCGATTAGACTAGCTAGTAAAAAACCTTGACATATCCTTATCTTTGTTAACTTGTTTACTTGGTTATTACTATTTAGCCTATCATAAAGATTTGTTACTTGGTGATACAAAACTTCTTGTCTGAGTATTTTGCATCTACCAAGACTCTGATGTGTTATTATATAATTTCCTGTTAATGCTGCTAGCCCTATTTTATTCTTGATTAGTCTGATAAAAGGCTAGTGTATTTTATCTAGTGTTGATTGTAATAGTTTACTGTTCTGTAATATATATGCTAATTTTGGCACTAAACACATATTGTTTATATATACTAGCTAACTTATTGTTACTTTTTTGCAGTATAGTAATGATGCAAACTGTTTGACTATAGCTCTTGCCTTTTTTACTATTTGTGCTTCACTTGTACAACTACTTAACCAGACACTAAGCAATCTTGTGATAGCTTTTTTCCTCTCTGCAATGATTCTATTATTTTTAATCTCTATATAGTTTTCTTCTTTTCTCCTCCTTGAATTTAGCACAAATAGTTTTGATTTTTTACTGTTGATACTGTTGATACTGATATCATTTAGGGCAAAAAATCTCTGTGAAATCTCAATTATCTTTTCTATTTGGTCTTTATTTTCAGCTATCCATGTAGTGTCATCTGCAAAAACAACTGCAGCTTGTCTAACCTCCACATATTTAACAAAGTTGGTATTTATATCTAGCATCTTTTTACTTTGAATTTTGTACCTGAGATTTGGATCATCTTGAATTCTTCATAAAAAAGGGTCATAGAATATTCTCCAAACCAGTAGTGAGATCGTTTCTCCTTGTTCAATTTCGTCTCCTGCTATGAATTTGTCTATTGTTCCATAACTTGTTATTACTCTAACTCTTCTCTCTACAAAAAGTTCTAATACTAGTTGAATTATTCTTTTTGGTAGTTTTACTCTTTCTAGTACTAGCTTTAATGTTGTTATCGAGACTGAGTCATAGGCTTTTTTCATATCTTGTAAAACAATTTACAGCTCCTTTTTATTTTCTTTAGCTTCTTTAAGAATTATATTAACTAGCTTTATTGCATTAACTGTTGAGCAACCTGGTAACCCTGCAAAATTTAAACCTTTTAAGATGTGTTTTTCTTCTACAGTCAACTTTTTCTATACTGAACCCTTGGTTCTGGCTAAAAAAAAAGTTTATTATACAGTATTACTATGTTTTCTTAAGAGCCGTATCTCTTGTTATACCAAATTAATATTAAAATTTAAAAATTTTAAGTTCATTATATCAAGAGTTCATTATAAAAAGGTTTGTTATATACAGAGTTGACTGTATAATCTTAAAAACTTACTTAGTTAGGATTTTGGTTATACACTTTCTAAATGTCTCTAAAAGTGCGATTGGCCATATATTATTAAGATCAAAGTTCCAGCTTTCGCCTTTTAGTATTGGGTATATTTGTGCTATTTTCTAATCTTTGAAAATAAAGCTATCTTTTAGGCACATGTTTGCAAAAGCTTTAAATATATCTTGCATCTTGGGGCTTGACTTTTTAATTAGAATATAACTAATTCTAGATATATCTGGTACCATTTTGAGCTTTGTTTCATCTACGACTTCAGTCCACTCCTTAATTGATATATCTGCAGTAAGGCTATCATACTAGCTCTTATCGACTTCAGCTAGCGGTTTGTAAAATTCACTATATATCTCCTCACTTATTGCTACTCTTTTTTTCTTAAACTGCTACTCAAAATACAATCTCGTTGCTTTTCTTACTTCATTGGGCTCGTTTATCAGGGTAGTACCTTTCTTCTCTTGTACAAAGACCTTATCAATCTTAACTTTTTTTTTTGTTTATCAAGTAAACTTGCTAATATTTTACTTACTTCTTCATTTATTCTTATATACCTTTTGTCTATTGCTGTCTTGATTTCTCTTCACTCCTGCTCTTTGCTCTGTATATTGCATGTCAATTGCAATTTTTGCGCAATATTGTAGTTTTAAAATTTTGCTGATGTATATCTTTGGTCCATCTGACAATACTATTAGACAATGCATAGAACAACTATCAAAATTCTTGAATAATAATACAAATGACGATCTAACTACATCTTATATATCTCTATATTTACAATAGCAAAAACTCACATAGTCAACTAACCAACCACAATTCAAAACCTTTCCTTTTTTTGCTAAATACCAAATAACAGCCTTATTTTTAACATCTAGTGCTATTAACAACTTCTTTCAACAACCTATATTAACTCCCAAACCTTAACCAAATCCTCTTAATAATCTTTTTTCTCTTATCTCTATACAAAAAACTTCTACTACAAACATCCCTGGTATAAATATAAAAATCAACCAATCTATTATTTTCCAGAAACCCTTTACTATTAACAAATTCTTTACAAATCACAACACTACTAAATCTTTAAACTCAAATACAACCAAATTTTCTAACAACACTTACTCTTCTGCAACAGATACTAAATTATCATATCTAAATACAGTCTACCCTTGTTAATATCAACTTCGTTAATATCAGCTTAAAGCTATAAGATGAATTTTTACAAATTGTTATATATTAAAATTCCCTCATATATATCAACTTAATTATAATCCTTTGTTAATATCACTATCAACATGGGTTGATATAAACGAGGGTAGACTGTATATCCAAATTCTCTAATATTATTTACTCTTCCACAACTAAAACCAAAAGCAAAAAAAGCAATAACAAACTCAAAAACCCAACTAATACATCCCAATCTAATGCTCAACCTATACTTGAATCTGATCCTAAACCAAAATTTAACATATCTTTTGATTGACTATTCAACTTCTCTATTACTCAAGAGATAAAACCTAACAAAAATTCCAAATCAAGCTTTTTCATTAATTATTTAGATTTCTAAAATCTCACCTTTATGATTTCTTTCCTGAAAGAAAAATTAAACCTGCAAAATCTAATCAACCAATCTACAAAGCCTCCTTTAAACACCTTCTTTGCTTTATAGCCAGCTCTCAATCACAATTCTTTACAGAAATTATCTTCAATTACAATCCCAACATTGACCCCAATACCACTATTCCTTTTAGCTATCTGGAATTTATACTTAAAACAATAATTCTATAATTTACTATAGTTTTTTTCACTAAACTAAATTACAAAGAAATCTTTTTTTTTTTTTTTTTTTTTTTTTTTTTTAAGAGAGGTTTTTCCTCTATTCCTTTATTTCAAAATATATAATTGAATACAACTCGTACAAATTTATACATTTAATGAAAAGAAGTAGAAGTTAGAGCTAAGATTTACTCTCGACCTATTCTTAGCTAAAACAGTCAAAAAATCTCTAGACTATGTAATTAAGAAGTGGGGATGTAGAATTATTTTAAATGAATTTGTTAATCTATACAATGAATTGTCTATCTATTAAGCTAAGGGGAGTATCAGTTTCTAAAGAGGTAATAATAACTAAGAAGTTAGGGGTAAATTGTTGTATACAAGTTTAGCTTGGTTTCTATATTTCTTTATATATGCTTTTAGTGATTGTATAATATATTTGTGAAATTATAGTATTGTTTTGAAGAGGTAACCCTAATTTTGTAGGTGTTGTTGAGCTGATGAATCTAATAGAGATTTGTTTTTTGATATGGATTGTGATAAAGTCTTGTATAAAATTATGAATTGTTGGTATGCTTATTTTGTTTGTTTGACACGCTTTAGTTATTGATTTATGTATAATTTTTTCAATATTAATTAGATTGTGCGAGCAGGTGAGCATGTGGACTGTATCTTCAAGTATTTGAGAGCATTTCACACAAAAAGGATTGGGGTGTATTGATGAGTTTTTGTGGTATAGATGTAAGTGAGTTTGCAGTTCGGAAGTTAATAGTTTTACTTTGAAAGTTTTTAGGATTGATTTGGTAAGGCAGGTATTTTGACCAAGTGGATTGTCCTGATAATTTAGATAGTCAAAGGTTAGTTTCCAGTTAATATTTAGAAGTTTTTGTATGATTGATTTGATTCAGTTTTGTTCATTCCATTGAATAGTAGCTTTTGCTTTTTGGATGATTTTGGATATTTGATAGATCGAATATGTTATAGGAATATCACTAATACAGGATATAAAGTTGGAGTTCAATACTGCTTGTATTGAGAGGTTAGTGTGTTGTTGGAGATTTGGTGTTAGAATCTTGATTTTTTTTTTTAATAGGTTTGTGTTAATAATGTGGTCTTTAGCCAAAATGATCACTCTTATTGTTAATATTATATTGTTAAATGAGATTTTGCGAAGATGTTGTTGGTAGCAGTGTTGTACATTGGACGTGTCTAAACTATGTTTTTTGTCCAATATCCAAGATTGTCCAAAACTGTCCAAGCCTATGTTCAAGGTTTAAATAATTAATAAATTAATTTAATAAATATATAATTATATATTTTTTTAGATGCTGGGTTTATTTTTAAAAGAATTAAAATAGATTATTTTAATAAAATTTTAAGTAATTTTAAATTGAAAAAATGTCAAAAATATCCAAAAAATATCCAATATACAACACTGGTTGGTGGTATGATGGAAGATTAAGTATAGATTGAATTTTTTATTGTAGCTATCTTTTGTCGATAGTGATATTTATTTTTGTTTGGGAAGGAAGAATGGTGTAATTTATTGCTAGTATTGTAAATATAGCATAGGTATGAGATAGGAAGTATTTGTTTATAGTGTGCCAAATTTGCTAGTTGTGTTAAAACTGAATCTGTAAGAAGTGAGTTTTTTCTTTGTTAGCTAGATTTATCTTTTTTTGATTTGGCTATAATATATACTTATATGTGTTTAGGGAAAGTAGAGTTAGTATATAGTAGTGTTTTGAACCGTCAACCGAAAGTTCAACCGGGGCTGATCTGAGTAGACTTCTGGGTATTCTCAGCCAATTGCTGATGTTTGTTTACATTGGGTAAAATAGGATTGACGCATCCTATTTTACCCGATATAAACAAACATCAGCGATTGGCTGGGAATACCCGGAAGTCTACCCAGATCAGCCCCGGTTAAACTTTCGGTTGACGGTTCAAAACACTAGTATATAGTGTCCAAATTTTGATTTTGATATCATCAAAAAGTTACAGAAAGTGGTATGTGGTATGGTAGTCTGTTGTTGGTAGGGAGGAAGGTGTATTGCATATTTAAGGAGGGCGCAATATTAATGTTTACAGTAGATAGCTGAGTTGTCCGTGAATTTGTTTCTTGCAGTTAACTTGAATATTGTATATTGATATTATTAGAGCTGTAAAGAAACAAATTTTGGTTTTGAATAAGTAATTTTTTTCTTGACATCCCAAATAAAAAACAAGTTGTTTTGGATTAAGTGGGTGTTGGGTGTAGTGTTTGATTCTTGCTAAATTGTTTGTCATACTGGTGATTTTTTAAAATAAATAATAATCTATCTACAGGTATATGGGTTAATTGGTATAAATGTGAATAGGTTAGAGAAAATTAGTATAGTGGATAGATTGGCAAGATTAGTTATCTTATCAGTGATATTTTTGAACTAGCGAGATATTTTTTCTCTAGATATTTTTTGAATATTATAATGAAATAAGTGCCAGTTGAGCATATGTGTATTGGTATAGTCTAGGAATTGTTCTATGCAGGTAATATTATGTATATTTAATTTGTATTTAATTGCAGCTAGTTGTTTGGTTGATATTAGGATTGAGTTGATTGAGGTGCCTTTAAGTTGTTTTGGGATTGGCTATGGGTTGGTTAGGCATGCTAGTTGGATATTTAGATTATAAAGTATTATTATTAGTTGTGTAGTATTTGTTTTGTATTTATTTGTGACAAAAACTGGTTATTTAGAGAAGATAGATTGATTAGAATTGGCTGCGTTTTGGAGTTGTTGTAGCCTTATCTTGATGCTTGAATTATCGAAATCTTGTGAGTGGATACTGTGATCCAAAGTTCTAATTTGTTGTTATTGTTGGATGCTATAAAGTGTATTTAGCACATATATTGCAGAGTGGTGGATTGTTGAATTGGGCATGGATCGGGCGAGCCGTGTTTTTTGTTTTACTATATTAGTATAAAGTCTTGTAATTTTAGAGCATGCATGTTTTGTCAGATGTGTGCTTTGCATTTAGTATGTGGCCCATGTTAGAGTCACATTGTTAATAATATAAATAGCTTGTTTATCTGTAATTCTTGCATATTAGATTTTGTTGATATTGGTTGTAATTTCATTCATGATAAGAGTTTTTGCAGCTTTTAGTAAGGGGTCTCGGGTAAGCCAAACACCTAGGTAATGGAAGATATCTTTTGGTTTGATATTAGAAATAGTCTATTAACAGAATATAATGGATACTTGTAGGTTAGGGTTGTTGGATATTAATGTTGATTTGTGTGTGTTAACTTTGATGTTTGTGTAAGATAAAAAGGAGTCAACTATCTCAAATATGTCTTGTAGTTTATTTTTGTTTTTTGCAATCTACATGGTATCATCTATGTATACTACTATCATAGGAGGATATTCGTTTGATTGGCTAATGTAAATCAATTGCCCGGGTAACTTATTTATATACTTTAAAGTACTTTTTAGAAACACAACATTTTATTAACAAAAAATCACTATAAAAGCCATTTTTCGCTTCAATAGAATGTCTATATTCACTATGCAAAAATAATCAGTAATAATCAGTATCCCCACGAACTTTACTTAGAAGGCAAAATATACCTATCATCTATTAAACCATATCAAATTATACTGTAGAGTGAAGGTAACCAGAAATAGTTTTATCTAAAACTATTTTATTACATTAGATTTAAATAAACTTTTATTTTTAACTGTTTTTAATTTGAATAGGTACAAGCTCTTTAACAAGAAAATCCAGGCTAAATATTTAAATTTTGTCAGTTCTTGTAGTGTGTTTGAGCTTGTCAACTGTGAATTAATAGTTAAAGTTTTAATAGGATTAATTTATATCTTATATGGTAAATTTTTTAATAGTTTGGGTTTATTAATAATAAATATCTTATTTACCACTTTACGTGTATCTACCTATTCTCTACATATTAATAATAAATTCTTTCACGTGTATTTATTAATTTGTAAGCTTCTTTATATGAAGTTTCTTTTATTTTCTAATATCGTAGTATTAATTAAAAATTATGCATTTGATTGGTTAATTATCATGAGAAATCACGGGTAGATCTACAAAAATCAACCAATCATATAAATGTCTTCCTATGAATGCTACTACTGAAGCATGTGTTGATATGGTTCTGAAGAGAGTGTTTGTATCTAGCAGATATCTTTAGTAGGTGGTGTCAATTTGGCTAATTAATGGATTATAGTATATCCTCCAAAGTATTGAAGAGAAGGTTTCTTCTTGGTTGATTCCATCTTGTACTGTATAGGGTTCAGTTATTCCAATATCTATTATTACAGTGTTTTTTCTACTATTTAGAAAATGGCTAAGCAGGTTGGTAATTTTTTTCAGGATGTGGATTCTTTGCAAGGTTTTTATAAGAAGGTGGATGTGGACAGTATCGTATGCCTTAGACATATCTTGTGCAAAGACCCAATATTCTTTGTTGGTGATATTTGTATATTTAATAATATAAGTTATAGTTTGAATTGGTTAGAGTGTTGAGGTAAATAGAAGAGCTACATTGTTGTTTTTTAAAAGAATTTGGTGTTTAGTAAGTATTTGTTTAGACGAAGTGTTAGTATTTTTGTAAAAATTTTCTATATATGTTCGATTAGTGTAATAGGACATATATAATTTAAATTGTTATTGTAGTGTTGTTTTTTTAGAATATCTCATATATTTGCTATCTCCCAGCTTTTTGGTGTTTGTTCTAATTCCAGGCATGCATTGAAGATTAGAAGTAATAATGAGATTGCAGTATAAGGTAAGTGTTTTAACATTTCATAGGATATGCCTGATGGCCTAGTTGCTTTTTGTATTGGAGTAGCATTGATTATAGTGGTTATTTCATTATGCATTATCGGTAGAGTGAGATTATTATAAATGTGAGATGAGATATTGGAAAAAGGTTGTAGGTAGAATATTCATTTCTGTTCAAAGTTTGTGTTTATTGGATTAGACTTGGTTCAGTTGTTGAAGTGGTCTCTTGTCGCTTGTTTTATTTTCTTCAGATCTATGATTATTTTATTGGAGGTAATTATTTTGTCATAGAAAATATTTGCTTTTTCATGCTTTAGTATACTGTTAATTATTCTTGAGGTGTTTGTTTCTATATCAATATAGCATTGCTAAATATAGAAGTTTATTTTTTCTCTTTGTGCTACTTTAGTCTCAATACTTCAGGCTTTTCATATTGTGTTTTTAAATTTTTTAATATTGCAAGGAATTGGGTATAGTTAGTTGTCAAATCGTTGGGTTGGCAAGTTGTTGTCTGTATTTCAGTTAGAGAATTTATCTTGTTGAGAGAAGTATTGATTGCTTGGACTATAAAGGTAGGTGAGTATGGGGTTGAATTGAGCAGATATTGCGGAGTATATTGTTGATTGTTTTGAGTGCTATGTGAAGTTTGGTGGCTTTTGATAAGAAAGCATAAAAGGTTTTTTGTGACTTGAGAGTTGTTGGTATTTCCCAATTAGTGATTGTCTTGATTGTATTTGACTACTTGTTCTAATATTTGTTGAGTTGGTCATAGTTGGTAGGAGAGAACAAGATGTTTAAAGTTTTGAACTCATTTTCAATAGCTTTTGAAAACTCTTGCCAGGAGTCTGAGTTCATTTGTTTATAGAAATAGATTTTTCTTTTCTTTTTTTTAGTTCATGGGATTTTGAGATTAAAGTCAGTTGTTCAAGTAGTTTGGATAATCATATAGTCACTGTTGGTGATTTTAGTTGGATTAATCAGTAAGAGTGGGCTAAAGTTAAGGATTATTTCTGGATTAACCCAAATATCATTGATTTGACTATGTAGAAGGCCAGGTTTTCAGGTAGGTTCTGCAACTAAGAAAAAGTCAGGGAGACTTGAAAATGATAAGGATTGCAAAGTAGAAATAGTTTAGAGGTTCTTTTGCAGCATTTAGTATTGTCATTAAAGTCACCAAGAGTAATAGTATACCAATTCTTGTATCTTGCTTCAAAGAGCCAGTTTGCAATTATGTTTGGGTTGAAGTTAACTGGTCCAGGTAGTTAGAAGGTAGGTACAAAGATATAAGTCGAAGTTTGTTGTTGGATGGGAGATAAAAATCAATATATATTGTGATGTCTAGAAATGTTTATATATTTTGGATATAAGGTTGTAGAGCTTTGTGCAGTGTGACTGCAGTGCCAAGACTTGCTTCACATTGTACTTTGCTTTTTGGGGAAATTAGATATATATATATAGTAATATGGGTTAGTAAGGGATGCAGATACAGAGTCTTTTAATTTTGTTTCAGTTAACAAGATAATGTGATAGTTATTTGTAGTGCAGAATTCAAGTAAGACTTGAAGTTTGAGTAAGTCAGTAAGTTCTTGTGTATTATGAGTAACTATGTTTAAGTATTTGTGGATATCAAGTTCAGTGGTTAAGGGTGTATCATTATTAAAATCAGAGGAAGGTGATGGTTGGTTAGAATATTGTGAGAAGAAGGAGTTATGTTGGCTTGCAGGTATTGTCTGTGAAGTGAATGAATTAGAAAGATCCAGATTGGTAAACAGTGAGCCAGTTTGTAGAGTTTTATTTATTGAAGTAGAAATAATTATTTAAGATATTCCAATAGGGGTCTGGTAAGTTAGAAAGGTTGAAGAGATAAGGAGGTGTGTCTTGGAAATTGAAGTGGTTTTGTAATTTTGTAATAGTGCTTTCAATTTTATTATAATTGGTAATAGGAATGTGAATTGTGTAATAAAGATTAGTTTGCTCTAAATAAGAGGTGATTTCAAAAAGTTGGAATGGGAGTGGTGGTTTGGCTGAGGTATTTGAGGTTATGTGGATCTTGATCTATTTGCTTGAAATTTGATAGAAAAAGTAGTGCTCTCTCAAGAGTTGAGCAGTATTAACTAGTGCCTTGGGGCTTGTGATAGGTATACTTTGGTGATTAGGTTAGCCTCACTAGGAAGTGGAAGTTTGTTTGTAGGATTGACTATCATATAAGAGAGTAGAAGAGAGATATTGAATTTGTATTTGTCTTAAATTTTTGCCACAAATTTTTTGCTTGGTGTGTATCAGAGATAGGGAAATTATAGGTTCCAATTATTTTGATAGAGTGTAGGTCCTTTGGAAGTGATTTCTTTTGTATAAAAAAATCATTAGGAATGAGTTGAAAGCTATAGTATTCTCTAAGAATATCAACATATCTATAAAATTCTGATGCATCAATAGGATTATAGGGAAGTAGATGGCAAATTGCTAAAGTAAGGTTTTGGGGTGTTGATGGAAGCTGTGGTTTTGCTTCTGGTAGGTTAAAGTAGTTTGGGGGTATTCTTTCTACAATATAGTATTTCATTAGTTTTGAGTAGTATTTGGAGAGAAATGGTAGTCTAGCCCATTCTGTAATTAGAAAGAAATCTCTAATTTTGATGTGAAGGTTAGCTGGATCATCTGGGAGTGGTTCAAGAACTATAAGGAAATAGCTGTTAGGAAGCTTGACAAAGATAAAAATTTTTCATAAAGCCAATACTGTAGCTCAAGTAAGTTTATGGTCTTTTATTGATAATGGAAAGGGGAGAATTTGTTAGATTGGCAATTCTATTTTGAGTGGGTCTGGTGGTAGAGGAATAAGTAAAGTCGAGTGTGCTTCATTAATCAAGCTACGAAGTTCTTTGAAGCTGAGTAGGCAGTTTATCTATGCAAAGTTAAGACAATATGTAATTATTCGGGTACAGTTGTGTGGATTGTTGGTAAGGAAGTCTGTGTTGCATATGAAGTCGATGGCTAGTTTGGCTTTGAGTTTAGTAAAGATTTGATCTCTATTAAATTTGTTTATAAAGTAAACATTATGTAGTCTTTTATATTTCTCTACCACTATTTGTAGAAGTGAGTTAAATTCTTTCTGGTATGGTGGTTGAGTTTCTTTATTTTTTGTAAAAAATCGGAAGAAGGCTGAGTCTAGATACTCGAATTTTGTTTTAATTGTATTTGGTAGGTTGTGTTGAGTTGGATTGGTTTGGATTTTGTATTGAAAAAAATTTAAAAGAAGCTCTAAGAATAAGAAGGTATTGATAATAGTATTGTTATTCCAGATCATTGTGTCGAATTCCTGTGTATGGGCTTTTGCTAATGTGATAGTAACCGAATTACACCAAGTAAGTGAACGGTTATCTTTAATATATTTCTTTTTAGAAAGGTTAGAAGTGAGTATACTGCTATATGATTTCTTTGGGATTGTGAGTGATTCAATAGTTGCATTAAATTGGGTATCTATCTAGTTGTCTAAATCTTTGTTTGATTGGGTTTGTTATATAAGCTCATTTGGGGTCAATTGTTATGGGTCTGAGTTTCAGAGATTATCTTGGTTGAGGTCTGGAAATGGATCAGATGTGTTGTAATGATCAATTACCATGGCTAAGGTCTAGGATCTTAGGTTGTATACATTATTTTCCATGCTTGTTTGTTTGTTTGTATTGATTCCCATGCTATTTTGTTTGTTTGTATTATTTCTCATGCTTATTTGTTTGTTTTGATCTGGTAATATTATAGCTATTTTTGACTAGGGTTTGCTAGATTTTCCACTTTGAGCTAAGTTTTTTGGTGCAAGAGATAAGGGTTCGATGGTAGCAGTGTGGGAGTGGTATTTGTTGTGTTTTCAGGTTGTAAAATTATCTTCTTCTTTTTTAGTGGTGGTGGGTTGTTGGGTAAGGTAGAATTTTGTTTTACTGGTTGGTTGTCTGAGGTTCTAGTGGGATCCCTCAGAGTGGATCTCGATCGAGTTGGAGAGATGAAAAAAGGTTCGAAGGCTTTGGGAATAGAGAGTAATATGTTCCTGTCTTTTTTTAGCTTTGTGTATATAACTTGGGTCTAATCAACAATGCTTAGTATGCCCAAAGGGCCAAAAATATATATATATATATAAACTATTTGTTTTCATATATTTGAGAGTGTTTTCTTCTTAATTTTTGTTGTTTTGATGATCTACAGGAAAGAGTTTTTAATTACAAAAAAATCTTTGCTTTTCTAGTTACTATTCCACTTTACAAAGCCCAGAACTAGAGGTTGGAACCGGTTTTAATAATTCGGGTTTATCACGTGAATTTTGTGATATTTTAGAATTTACTAAAATTTAATTGGATTAAATTCTAAAATATCACAAAACTCACGTGATAAACCCGAATTATTAAAACCAGTTCCAACCTCTACCCAGAACCATCTACAACTTTGTTTAAATATTGCACAATTACATCTCTATCTCTCAAATAATTACCAAACTATAAACTACAAAACGTTTGCAGAAGACTTCAACTTTAGACCTAAATACTCCAAAGTTGAATTCTCAATTAATAGTTTTGATGAAGATAAATCTTATTTTGATATTAAATCTAATTTATAATTTAATATTCATCTCTTATTTAATATCTTCAAGACACTCTTCTTACATAATTATTGTACTCTACCTCTAACCAACTGCTTAAATACTTACAAAGAGTGGTTTAACAAATTTTTTCTAATTTATGCTTACCAATTTGACACCCTACTTAATGAAAAAGAAACATATCTACTTCTTAAAAACAAAATCTGATACCAATTTGTTCTTGAACTCTATAGTTTCCTACTACCAAACTTCAAATTTCAAGAACCTCATAAACCACTCCAATATCAATATGAAGCCACCAAAGCTACAAACTACTATATACTAATAACCAAGATTATAAATACTGAAATAAAAAATTTCTTTATAATAGAGACCAACTATACAAAGATATCCTTGAGAAATTCTACTCCTTCTATTCCAAAAAGGAATCCAAAATTCTTAAAGAACCCTACCTCAACTCATCTATTTTTTTTATTGATTGAAAACATGAAGCTACCCTTAAAATAACTATACCTACTAAGCTATTTGAAAATTTAGCAAAACAGACAAAAGAAGAAGCCTGCAAACTTAACAAAATCATCTCAAACCCAAACTGTCACAGAGTTTTCTTCTACAAATATTTAGCTCTTTATCACCAAACTGCACTAGAAAATTACAATATCTCAAACAACTCCAAACAAGATACTATTAAACAAGCTACATACTCTACTATTAATACTTACTTTTTTGCCAAAATTATAACCTACTTTGACTGTATTAAAAATCAATCTTATACCTTTTTACAAACTATCAAACATTACAAAGAAACTGCTTATCCTGAAGCAGACAAAATACTAAAGAAAAAATTCAATATCAACTTTCAACCTATTACTGATCTAGAATCATTATTTCTAGATCAGTCTTTTTAGTAAACTTGTCTTTTACAAATAACATAGATGTAGCCACCACCTTATTAAAAGACACACCCATTGTAGTTAATAAAGAAAATAATATAAGTAGGCAGGTGAACAAGTCTATTTACCTGAAAAAAGTAGACAAACAATATATAACCTGAGTACTGCTACTTTTTGTGAAACTGTGAGAGCTAGGTATAAGATGAGTGCTCTTGTAAAAGACAATCCAGAGGTGTTACTTCCAATATCTTCAAACCCCTGTGACTCTTCAACCTGTTTTAACAAATTCCACTAACACTTTAATTTATCACTTCTTTCATCTCTCCAAACAATTAACTCATTTCTTCTTCACCTAATTAAACATAGCCTTTGGAATGATTTACAAGGCCAACTTATAATTTCAATTAAAATTAACTACAGTGAAGCACATATCTATGCACCACATGAGCCCTGCCCACTCCCCAATTATAAAATTGTATCTTATTAAAGTGCAATTTTTGCAAATTCTTATATTTTATTAAAGTCTTAAACTCAATATCTTATCTCTCCTAGCTCTCTTAATCTTTCTATATATACTTACAATATTCAAGATTTTAACCAAAACTTCAAGCAACAGATTTGAAAACATTACTGTCTATCCAACAACCTGGATATTATTTGTCTCTCTAAAACAAAACTAGCTAGTAGCAACTTTACTTCAAAACTCCTTAAAACACAATACTACACCTACTTTTGGTCCTGTACTAATAGCTTCAAAGCAGGAACTGCTATTATGATATACAACTTTTTAACCCCCCACATTCACAACATCTCCTATATTCCTGGCTATGCTATTTTAATTGACTTGTTTTTCAAACATGACTTTAAATTTCATATCATCTCGATCTATCTTTCTAGTGACAACTCTTTTACTTGACTTTAAACCCAAAACACAATTATTCAATAGCTTCAAGAAACTTATACTCTTAATTTACTTTTTATTATTTTTGAAGACTTTAATGCCTCTATTAACAATACCCACTTATTCTCTATTAAATACAAACTTCTTCAATTCCTTATCTACAATAATATGTATAACTTGGCTATATATACTAACTTCTCTTCCTCTACATGATACAGCTTTAGATACAGTAGTAAAATCAATTTCATCTAGGCCTACTATATGATCCTAACCTATTTTATCTCCTTTAACACCGATGATATAGTCAGTAGCTTACTCAGTGACCATAAAATCCTTATCTCTTGCTGGTCCTTTTCTTATACTCTATATAGTTAATACAGATATAAAACATGTACATATTGATGAATTTTTAACTACAAAGCCATGAACACTACACTATAGAAGGAATTTTCCAACCAAGTTAACACCAATTTCTACTCTAACCATACACTTTTCTTAACTAATACTGCAGAATTTCTTGAAACTACTTGGTACAAAATTCACAACAGTATAATCTTTGCTACTCTTAAGCACATATCTAATAAAAAATTTACTGTTTATAATTTTCAATACACATTCTTTTTCAAAGCTACTCACTTACACTCTAGTTTTAAAAAACTTGGCAATATTATCTGACAAACCAAAAATGCTCTAAAACACTACACATCTATTCCCACATATCTTAACAACTCTATTTTTCTTCTTAATCAATTTCTTAACTTAAATATCTCTACACTTCTCCAAACATACCAACCTCTTTTTTCTTGGATTACTGATACTAACTCTAAGTAGAAAAAACTTTATCATACCTATAATATAGAGAATATCAAAAAAATTAAACAACAAATCATTACTGTTATTAATAAAAGATGTTCTAAACTTCTGACCCATCCTACTTTAATAATCAATAGCATCTTTAATTAACACAAAGATCTAGTCAAATTTCAAAATATTCGACTTAATAATGATGTTATTACTAACCCTATAGCTATTAAATCTCATATTCAACAACATTTTGACAACTAGACTGCACTCTGGTATATTAACTCTGAGATTTTTAACTCTTAGTGACAAACTGAATACAACCCCAAATCAAACATTAGCTTTTCCTGGTACTTTTATACCTTGTCTAACTTTACAAAAGAAGAGATTATCTTAACTATTAACCAACTCCCTAATAATAAAGCCTGTGGCTTATCTGATATTAATTATAAAATGCTTAAACATACAAGCCCCAACTTCATTACTACTATAATATCCCTCTTCAACTATTGCCTCTTCTTCCAAACTATATCCAAACAATAGAAAAAAGGATGTATATTCTCTATTTTTAAAAAAACCATCTTTAATAGAAACCTATCTAACACTTGACTCATTAGTTTAGTTGAACATATCAAAAAGCTATACATTAAACTTCTTACTAACTAACTCAACCTTATCTTTTCCTAACATAATATCCTATCACTATTCAACTTCATTATACTTCTTAGCAACTATATCTTAATACCTATTCATATTCTAAATAATATTATCAAAGATGCAAACTGTAACTCAAACCAACTATAGCTTCTTTTTCAGGATATAAGTAAAGCCTATAACTCAGTCAACTTTGAATTATTTCAAAAATCATTATACCAAATCTAAATACCTTAACAACTTATTAATATCTAACCAATCTTCTATTTGATTATATAAACTGTATTATTACTAACCTTAGTTTTACAAACTTTTACTCTGTTAAAAATAAAATTGACTAAGAAGAAACTATTATTTTACTTTTTTGAAGAATCTATTATAACCCTCTAATCTCAAAAATTTCTT